>CM076580.1:63864794-64116269 GCA_034641835.2 Pinus albicaulis
ACATAGTATAATACATCTCCCTCTTGCATTAGGAATGCTCTTAGTATTTTATTATAGGAATGTATGGATACCAGGAAGTCCTTTTCTAGATCTACTATCCTCAAAATAGGTGCACAAGTGAGAAATTTATTCAATTGTTCAAAACTTGGCACACACTCTAATGTTCATTGCAATTTGATTCCTTTCCATTGTAGGGTTGTGATTGGATTCCCAATCTTGGAAACATATTGAATGAACCATCGATAATATCTACCCAATCCCATAAATGATCTAACCTATGTGACATTTTTGGGAGTGGGCCACTCTATTATGGCCCTAATCTTTTTGGGATCCATAGCCACTCCTCTTGAAAGGACATGTCCCAAATATTCGAATTATGATTGGAAGAAGTAACATTTTTTGAGTTTGGAATATATATTTTCTCCCCTCAACAAGTATGACACGTCCTTCAAGTGTTCCTCATGTTATTCTCTGGTTTTTTAGTTAAAAAAATTCCATCTACAAAAACCAATACAAAAGTTATATCTAAATATGGGTTGAGGACATTGTTCATCAGACATATAAATGTGGCAAGTTCATTTGTGAGCCCAAATGGTACCACCAAAAACACGTAGTGTCCATATCATGTCTTGAACGTTTTATTTTGGATGTCTTCATCTTTAATTCGTGTCTGATGATAATAGGATCTCAAAACTATTTTAGACAACATTGGAGCCCCTATTAATTGATCAAATAGATCATTACTTTTTGGTAGTGGATACTTGTTTTTCATTGTATATTTATTCAACTATTAGTAATCAATGTATAGTCGTATCATT
The DNA here is from genome assembly GCA_034641835.2 of Pinus albicaulis. Classification (NCBI taxonomy): domain Eukaryota; kingdom Viridiplantae; phylum Streptophyta; class Pinopsida; order Pinales; family Pinaceae; genus Pinus; species Pinus albicaulis. The sequence continues at coordinate 63,865,613 of CM076580.1, forward strand.
CCATCCTTCTTCTTTACAAACAACATAAGGGATCTCAAGGGTGACACACTAGGTCTAATGTATCCCTTTTATAGCATCTCTTTCAACTTCAAATTTAATTCCACCAATTTTGGCATGCTCATGGAGCTTTTAAATTTGACACAACATTGGGTATCAATTCAATGGAGAATTCAATTTTCCTCTTAGGTTGGAAATCCTGATATCTCCTCCAAAATCACATTGTTGAAATAATTTAAGAGAGGGTGCTCTTCAATTTTGTTTTCATCATTTTCTATCATACTCATTACTTGGATCATGAACATGGCATACCCATTCTTGTTGCATCTATTTACTTGCAGTGCTGAAACTTTTCTAACTAAGACATTATTTCCCTTTCCTTGCAACATATGTTCCTCACCTTCATTGTTGAGCCACCTTAATGATTTATTATAGAATTCCACCTTGGTTCTATGGAATATTAGATAGTCCATGGAAATTAAAGCAACATATGATCCCAATGAAAGTATATTGAGGGTAGTTATTGAAGGCATGTCACTTAACTCGAGGGGGAACAATTCCACTAACTATGTTACCCTCTTTTTGGTTCTTGTGGCCAGTTGGATCAACCACAAATTTTCATGGGGATTTCCTTGCAATTTACAAATCTTTGCCACCATTGGGTTAATATAACTAAAATTAGAACTCAATTGAAAAAATTTAATCGGTAACCATACCTTCCATCTCAGTCACTGAATTTTGATGATCATATTTCATATTCTCCAATGTTGCATGAATCTGAGGTATGATCAAAGCTACATCATTCACCATCGCTACCTCTTGGAAATTATACAACTTCTTATTGTTTTTGAAATAGAGATAATAGTCCCTCTGCATATGGTTCTCTCCACATCCCCAACACTATAATGACCTTCACTTGGGCTCCTTGGTATATTCTTTCGTGGATTTGGCGGGTTGGTATCCATTAGAGGTAGCGAAATTCCACTGCAATTCATGCTTGGCAAGAGTGGAAGATTTTACATTTTTCCCTCTTTTATTTTGTCCTTTGAAAATTCTTATATCCTTCTTCTTCCATTCTGATTGGAATTCAACCCTATGTTTAGATTAATCATGCAATACACAGTCTTTTGAATGGTGTCCTCCAATGTCCTTAGCTCATCAAATGCAATCATATCTTGATAGGAATGTAGTAACCCACTAAGGTATATTTGGATCTTCACCTTATCATCCTTCATATATGACACATACCTTAACAGATCCAAAAATGTGCTAGTATAAGAATCTAAGGTAAGTTGACCTAGCTTATGTTCAAGGAAATATTTAATTTTATTGCCATATTACCTCTCATGCAAGTACTTCTCATGAAAATATTTTTCAAATTTACTCCATGATAGTTCCTTTTAATGCCCTTGACATTTCTCAAATATTCCCACCATATATCATTGTTTCCCTTCTACCTGAAAATGGGTACTCTGGCCTTCATGTTCTTAGAGTAGTCATGAACTTTGAAGTATTTATTCATTCCCAACAACCAGGCTTATGCCTCTTCATCCTTATTTATTTCACCATCAAAGGTATGGGGCTTTGATTTCTTGAACTCTTTTGGAATTAATATATTCTCACCTATCCTTTGTTGGTGGCGACTTCTAATTGTAGCACTAAAAAATTGGTCCTAGTTTCTTGACTCTGTCTCTAGAGTGATAAGTGGGATTTCTCCTATCATTGTGTCTTTACTATCAAAACCATATCAAAATTCAACATATGCAATAATTAAATGGTCATATTTAAATTTTGTAGTTTGAGTGTGACCCTATTCAAGTCCAATGTTGATCCTTTATTTTATACCACTCTATAACCACCTACCTTCCAACCCCTTAAAAATTCTCGGTCTTAGGAAGGTGTTACCCATTTGACCCAATCCCCAAGTTTTGTTATGGAGATGGGGTTAGAAAAACCTAATTTTTTGCAAGTTTGTAGAAATCACATTTTGGCATTACCATTACAACCAACTCATCAAGAGGTTTCTAAAAATATAAAATTTGCCTCAATTCGAGTCCCAAATCAAAATTCATGCACGTTAGAAGATTTGGCCTATTAACAGGGGTCATGTTATCACAAGGAAAATACATGGCACCCACTTGGCCTTCACCCTACCCATGTGGAATTTCCACACCATCCATGGATGGATTTTAGGTTACCATACCATTATATCATGCTTCCATTCAAAATCTTTGTGAAAATTCTGAAAACCAAAATCATATTGTAGCAACTGGAAATTATTCTCCTAATTGTTAATTTTATTTAACAATTTATTTGTTGTGTTCTACGAAAAATAATGAATAAATCACACTTAAATATACACAAATAAAACTGCAGAAGAATAAATGATGGAAGAAATGCTAGAAAACGCACATAAAATTAACACAATTATTTCTGGAAAAAATTCCATGGAAAAAACCCAACTTGGGAAAATCGGTGCAGCAGTGAGGGTTTTATTTTATTATGCAGCAGTGAAATATGAGTAGATCTATCGATGCCCAACTGGAAATCCAAATAGCAAGAAAATCCAGGAAAAATAATGAATGGAAATTACCTTTCTCCCTCAAGTAATTTTTGGCGCAACTTTGTCTACCATAACTTGGCCTCCTCGAGCTTTGTGTCATATGCCTAGATGGGTTGACTCGAACTGGGCTCTCATGAAGTCGTTTTGATTTTGGTATGCTGAGACTCCTACCCTCTTGGACTTCTTCTCGACCTTTGGAACTAAGAACGATTTTTCCTTCCTCCAAATCAAACTTCCTGGTTGAAGCAACTGGGTTGTCCCTCAACATTGCCTCTCTGGGATAACTCGACCCTCTTACTATTGCCTCTCCAGATATGGAAATATTTCCTCTAGATAATTTTCCATTGCCCTCACATTTCTTTGATCTCACCGACTCTCTCTTCGGAAACTGACTGCTACTACTCTGGAAATCGATGTATCTATGAAATCGAACTACTAAAGTGTATTCTCCATCGCCACATCGACCTCATATTATAATCCTCTGTTGGAGCACCAATGACCAAGATTAAAACATAATTGATGGCTAATATCATCTTGGAGTCAACCCATGTGAGTTTCTAGATCATTCACGCCTTGAATTAATTGATTATGATTAATTAACCATATTCCCTAAGTGTATACTAAGGAAATATTTAAAAATTGGATAATAATCGAATTAAGTCATTTCTACGTGGAATTTCAAGAAACAATTTTTGGGTTTTTGATATCTCCTGTATTCTAGCCTCTCCACAAAATTTCATGGCTAGAACACATCCGATGCTATAAAAACTAACACTCCCACTTAGCGAGGAATGTGTTCTAGTGTTTCACATGCTTCCACAACACCCTATCTCTGCATCATCTCCTATCACATTGTTGATTTCTGGATACTGCTTCCCACCAACCACTGCACAAAGTTGATGTGAATTTCATATGTGTAGCTACTGACCCTACTGAACTATTTCCAACACTGCATCTGCACTGCAAATCTCTCTCATCTATTTATGCTACAATTGCAACATCCGCAACTGAGAAGTATTCGAAATACTAATCCAATTATGTTTAGTATGATGCATATGTATCTTGAATCCTGACTACTACGATCATATGCTCTGTCACTGAGAACTATGCACTACTAGTGACTCTGCACTATGTCAAATACACTATTGCTAACTCTGCACTACACTCCCCAACATCTTATTGCTACTAGTTTTTTCAACTCTCACTTTGGCATTTGACTGCACTAACTACCAATGGCCCATCCTACTACTGAATATTGTGGGCCCCCCATAGATAGGTACTAATCCATGAGGTGGAATCCTCAAGGCTCCTTCAAATCTATGTAGCTCTCTTAGGCTACAACTCCAAGTCACCCCACCTCACTCCTGGAGGTATGGATGCCATCATCGTGAAGTCTTCCTCCAACTTGGAGGACAACCTGTCAATCTCTGTTGAAGCTACCTGGCAGTCCTGCTTATTAGTATTTTCATTCATCCTGAGAGGACACTGAGTATTGTAGTGACCAATCCCACCACATATGAATCACTTGACCTTCGACAATCCATTCTTCTTATTCCTCGGCTCCCCCTATCCCTGACTGGGACCCTTAGATATGAGGGGAATTCTCCTCCTCCTTTACTACCTTCGATCTATTGTTTTTGTTGCCACTGATGGAGCTCGCCTCAATTCCTCCTGCTACAGGGTAGCCCACATCCTAGCCCACTATGGTAGCATGTATCTTCCCAATATGCTTTGGAAAAATACCTTCCAATCCTCTGAGACACTATTTAGTGCTAATCTCACTAGATCCGTGGGTTGAGGCATTGCCCCAACAACTGACAATTGGTCCCGGACCTCCTCAATCTTGGTAACGAAGGGATCTATGCCTTCCCTCTTCTACATCTAGATGCATCTCAGCTTCTCCTCTAGGAACATCTTCCGCTACTTAGAATTTCCCTAGTAAAACGTGAAGAGAGCATCCCACGTCTCTTTTTTTTTCCCTTGGCTGTTATATGTGATACTATATGATCTTAGACTCCATCCAATATCAACCACTTCGCCCGTGCCATCTCCTTCCTATATTCCTTCAAGTGATCTGCATCCTGAGGAACTGCCACTATATTATCAATGGAGGATTTCAGGCCAAATTCATCAAAAGTGAAGGATATTCTTACCTTCCAGGTGACATAGTTAGAAGCTCCATCCAACCTTTCCTGATCATGAAGCCCTACAGTGGACATCTCAACGATCTATTGAAAAATCCCTCGTTCCATCAGCTTGGTTACTAATTAGCTATTCACACTCCCCTCTGGAGTGAGAAGATCTGCCCACAACAACTGCCAATCTACAAGGAAAGTCAAACTTCTTGAGACTAGAAGTTCCCTGAGGGAAATTTTTCCTCTATGTGTTCTATTCACTCATCCACCCTGATGTTGGATATGCTCTAGTTAACTGTTGCAAAACACTCTGCATCTATCTAGAGATATTCCCAATTAAATAATTGAGTTTCTCCCTCAACCTCTGGAATCACTCGATCTAGAAGGGTCAAATTTTCCTGCCCTTCTCTCAGAAAAATCGAACTTCCTCAAGCAACTCATCATCCTGGAAAAAAGACTGCACTTCCCCTAGGAATTTTGGCCTCCTGCCCATATTGAGCAGAAAAATTCATTTCCTTCATTTCTAATATTTCTGGTAGATCAATTTTTCTTTGATACCATGTGAAAATTCCTACAACTAGAATCCTATTGCAAGAACTGGAATTTTTTCTCCTAATTGTTAATTTTATTTAGCAATGTATTTGTTGTACTCTATGGAAAATACTGAATAAATCACACTACAATTTACACAAATAAAATTGCAAAAAAATAAACGCTAGAATAAATTCTAGCAAACACACATAAAATGAACACAATATTTTTGGACAAAAGTCCCCGAAAAAACCCAACTTGGGAAAACCGGTGCAACAACGAGGGTTTTATTTTATTATGTAGCAGTGAAATATGAGTACATGTATGGATGCCCAACTGGAAATCCAAACAAAAAGAAAATATGGGAAAAATACTGAAGTGAAAATACCCTTCTCCCTCAATAAATTTTTGGCACGACTGTGTCTACCAAAACTCAGCCTCCTGGAGCTTTGTGTCATCCTCTAGATTGCTTTGCGTAGCTGGTTGGATGGGTTGCCTCCGACTGGGATCTGATGAAGTAATTTTTCCTTTGGGTGCTGAGAATATTGCATCTCTGTCCCTCTAGGAATTCTTCCCAACCTCTAAAGCTAAGAATGATTTTCCTTCCTCCAAATCGAACTTTCTAGTTGAAGAAACTGTGTTATCCCTTAACGCTACCTCTCTGGGATAACCTGAACCTCTTACTGAGCTGGAAATATTTCCCATGGAACATTGTCCCTGCCCCTCACACTACTTCGATCTCACTAAATCTCTCTCCGGAAACTAAGTGCTACTACTATGTAAATATATTTGTCTATGAAATCAAACTTCTGAAGTGTATTCTCTATCACCACATCGACCTCCTATTATAATCCTATGTTGGAGCACCAACGACCAAGATTAAAACATAATAGATGGATAAGATCATCTTTGGAGTCCATCCATGTGATTTTTTAGATCATTCACACCTTGACTTATCTAATTATGATTAATTAACCATATTCCCTAAGTTTAGACTTAAGAAATATTTAGAAATTGGCTAATAATCTAATTAAGTCATTTCTAGGTGGAATTTCTAGAAACGATTTCTGGGTTTTTGATATTTCTTGTATTTTAGCCTCTCCACAAAATTTCATGGCTAGAACACATCCGATGCTACAAAAACTTACAATATTGTGTGTTTGAGGTGGGTCCCATTGGTCCATGCCATCTCGGTGTCTCGTCAACAAGGGTTTATTCCTTGACTCCATTTATTCTAACCTGAACCAAGGCCTGAGGTTCGAGATATGATGAAAAATTTCTAGTAATCATAGATCCACCTTGATCCCATTCTCGCGCATGTTTAGTATGTTTCTTCCTCAACCCAAAACAACTGGTAATGTAGACCCCCCCCCAATGGTGATTTTAGAATTAGGGAAAGAGGGGGCATAATTTATCTCAATCATCAATAAAAGATACAAAATTTAGTTCTTATCCTAATTATGCTAGCCCTGCTAGTTAAACATCAACTAACGAGGGGAACCCCGTAATCGATCTCAAATTTTGATCTTGGTTGTATATATATTTCACCCAGTTAACTTTCATAGAGTTTATCACTAACTCCATGGGAGAAAATGGGATACCACTCTCCACATCTATAAGCCAACTAAGGTGATTTCATTCCAAATGAAGGAGTTCTAAACCACTTTAATTATGGGGAAAAGCCACCAAATTGATCCTATTACCATGTCATTTCCACCTCTTTTCCATGTCACCATGTCACATCACCAATAGATTTACATGTGGCATCCATGTAAAGGTTTTGTTGTGACATATTTATGTTGGTGTGCCTAACCGTATACAATGGAGATTGAGATCTAGTTGTAGTTGTATTCGATTTGTCACAAGGTGTACACCCTTGATGCAAGAGAATTTGGCTCGAAAAATAATTGAATGATGAAGTGACTTAAGGGTGCGATTGATCCAGATTTATGTAGGAACACAAGAGAATACACATATAGCCATAGATACAAAGATGAAGCAGAAATAATGCTTCATTTTATTAAAATCAAATGACTAAAATAAACTAGCTAGGGCACTGGTAGTGTATCTCTGAGAAGAGATGTGGTGGCTACAGGCCTCTGAACTGTGTTACATAAACGAAATTTGTTTACAGACAGAATGGAAATAAACAACTAGGGCACTGGTAGGCTTATCTATGAGAAGAGATGTGGCGGCTACAGGCCTTTGAACTGTGTTACAATAAAACTGACTAAAGCATGCTTATAGAAATAATGGAAATGGACGAGCTAAGGCACTGGTAGCGTATCCCTGAGAAGAGATGTGATGGATACCAGCCCCTAAACTATCTTAAAATGAGGCTCGAAGGCCTATTTATTTTTGAGAAATAATGTAAATCCCAAAACGTCCAAAAATCTAACCCTAGGAGATGAAGCGCCAAAATAGTGGGTCCCATTTAGGTAAATAGGTGTTTCAACTTCCCGGGGACGTAACTTTGGCATCTGATCTATGTTTGATGCGCTCAATAGCTCGTTAGAAATATCTATCCAAGGACTACAACTTTTGAGTGAGAAAAATTGGTCTACGACCCATATTGCACCCCGTTTTCCCAAAAAGCGTCATTTAGGGCCTAAAAACGACTCCAGAAGTTCAGGACCCAAAAAATTGTTATAAATAGTAAGTTGTGCTGAAAATTACAAACTTAAATAACTGATGGTGGGGGTTCAAATGGACTTGGTGGGTGGCCACCAATATCCACCTAGATCATTAAGTCCCCAAAACGGCTCCGGGAGTGCAAGACTCGAAAACCTGCTAAAAATAGTAAGTTGTGTTGAAGCTGAAAAACTAAAAGAATTGATGCTGCGGGTCCAAATGGAATAGGTGGGTGGCCACCAATATCCACCTGGATCATTCCTCCCTCCTTAGGAAGCAATGGTCTCCATTGCGTTAAGTTCCTCCATGGGGGGGGTGCAAATTCTGCTAAACTTGGTGTTGTATTTGTCCAGGATGTTGCGAACCTGTTGGTGGACGTGCTGGATGTAGATGTTTCGTCGATGGGCAGTCGTTGAAGGATCTAGGAAAAGTTATCCATCATTTATTTCCTCTATTTCTCGAGGGCCTCCTCGAGCAAGATTTTGATAGGATCTCTGTAATGTCCCTTTTTCGGGAACATCTTAGATGTTCCATTTTTCCTTCTTCAATGAGACGCTGCAAGTCCATTTTAGAGATTGACTGTTGGGGAATTTACAGGATATGAATCCTTCAAATAAGGGAAAAATCCTGAGGCTAGCTGGCCCTTCACAGACTCTGCCTATGGATATGCAATATTCCACCTCGGGAATTTTTGCTACAGCTGCCCATGAGGACGCTGTATAAGGAAGCTGCTACATAAATAAGGCTATCCAACACTGGGATGCCCTAAAACACTTCTAATAACTCCCCTACAGAAAATGAGCTAAAAGAAATGATTCTAGTTGGGTTATACAGACCTCCCCAAACTAGATCTCTAATACAATGCTCAAAGAGAGAGCTTACAGCAATATGAAAAACATAAGTCTGGAACTCTGCAAATATGAATGTACCATAAGAGGGTAAATATCACAGCCATCATTACATTAATATGTCAACATGAATATACAAGAATTTCATGAGGAATAAGGCCCTCAAGCATTAGAACCAATCCTCCAATGAATATACAATACAATGTCGGAGTAGCTGCAGCTACACAAAATGGCAGGAAAACATAATTTCAAAGTCCCAATGTGAAATGCAACTGATGAATGTATAAAAATGTGATGTAGTTGAAGGAATACAAATAAAATGGCCCAAGAAAGGAAAATGGACTCAAGATGTGATTTCTAGCCAATCTCAAGGAGATTGCTAGAAATGTCGGACAAAATACAAAAGTGACAAACAAGTTGTCACTGCAGCTGGAACCAATGAATATGAGGTTGTGGCTGATCTGAAACTTTTATGCCCTCCTCTAATTAAAGTCCTCAAAGGGAAAGGGGCTGATCCCCTTCCACTCAAAGTACTCCTCCTAATGAGCATAAGAATCTCCCTCAACACTGCCCTCATGGAATAACGCAGTTTCTCCAAGTGACTGCGCAGTGGGAGATGGTGAATGAGTGGCCTGATGCCACAGATATGAAATGAATTCCATGATCTCTCTCTATAGCTCCTCCAAAGAAGAAATCCATCCTCCTCCGAAAATGCAAGTAGGGAAGAACTCTATGAGTTTCTCTGCTGCTACCCCAGCTACACATCACCCTGTTACAGGAATAACGTTGTAACTAAAGGAGTAAGCTTGGCCAAATTTCGGAATGAGGAAATGCAGCTCAAATCCTCTCCTCCCATGAGGAAGAAGTGGGGGATCCCCACCGGGAACACCCCCAGTGCTCAAGAGCACTGCAATCCTGCTAAACAGCCCGGATATGCAAGTCCTTGGCCTCACCACGAAATGTCTGAATCAAAGAATAATCCAAATGAGCTGCTCCTTCATTCTTATAAAGCAAATTAAATCACTTTCACCATAGGCCCCACAATTAGGGTTTCCATTCACTTTTGAATGCTTTCCCTCCAAAAGCTGTGTTATCTTCTCAAGCAAGCCAACCCTCTAAGGCAGCGTTGTTGACTTGGTCAAAATGGCCAACTCAAGGTGATCCTCACCATGTTCACACCATTAGGTGTTTATTTCAGCTGCTTATTTATCCTCCTTTTCACATTAGAAGTGTTATTTCTCTATCACCAAGGGGTTAAGGGATCTTATATACCCATTTTATTAATAAAAATAAAAATATGCCACTATAATGTTCCATTTTAGCTTGAGGCTAAAATTGGGAACATTACAGTCCTCCCCTCCCACATGTTGCTTTTCCCCAAGAAATTGCATAGAGAGAACAAAAATTTCTCCCCCTTCTTCTCTTATGGCCTCCTCATCAACAATCTCCACTGCTGCTCAAGATATGCTGCAATAAAACTATCCTCCAGTGCCTCCTCCCAAGTATGCAAACCAGAATGGTGTACACCCTGAAAGATAGAAGGTGTAGGTGGAAATCCTCCTGCTGAGCTATGGCCTCATCAAGGTAGGAGTGATGACATGCATGGTAAAATATAATCCCACCGATGATCTCCTCAACCATGCTATCATCCAAATGAAAACCTTGCACCCCCCCCCCCGGTTCTGTGCAATGTAATGGGGCTGAATAGAGATTTTGTTGCTTCATCCCAATAAGCTATTCTCTCCCTCTGTAGAACATATGGGGCTGCCTCTATCCTTGGGCTGAAATGGTATGGCCTTTAAGAGTGGCCCAAGCTACCCCATCAAAATATCCAGCCATGAAATGCCTCTACAAATTCTCTAAGTGGTTTGCCCCACAAGAAGAGAAAAGTGATAGTATGGCAATCATGGTTTGCCCATGGTATCTCCTGAAAAATAGAACATGTGTAATGGGGAGAATAGTTCTCCCAATGGGCTATCCCAATCATATAAGTCACTCTCCACATAGTGCTCCCTGTGAAAAATAAGCATCAACAATACAAGGTAGCATAATACAATGAAAACAAGTTGCCATAAGACAACTAGAGAGTGGGTCACTGCTCCTCTCATGGGACTAACGCAGTAAGCCTCTTTCCTTCATCAAGGATATACATAACAAGTGCCTCTCCCAACCACTTGTTTTCTGCCACACACATCTCAAAATATCAAAACATGAAAACATAAATTGGTGCCAATGGTGCACACCAATAAGAATGTGGATCCCTCCACAAACCACCATAAGAATGGTCCATTCTTCTGCTACCAAAGCCTACAAATAGATCCTTGTAAATTATGCAAGAAGAAATCAACTCTTCTTGACCCATCATGCTACTCAAACAAGGAAGGAGAGTACAAAATAAAATGTTAGATTATACCTCCTCCAATTTGTACTTGAGCTCTCGAGCTGAAATGGCCCAACTGATAATTTCCCTCCACCTCTAATGAGTAGGGAAGTCGCTGTGAGGTTCTCTCCACCATAATCAAGCAGGCTATGCATTTCCCAATGCTAATAGGTGCCATGATGAATGCTCTCCTAGTGAAATCCTCTATCCAATCAAAGTATGTATCCAAGTGCATATCTAGGAAGTTCTCATATGCTGCATGCAATAATCTCTTCTTGAGACTAGAAGCCCTAGCCAAGAAGAATCTGCCATAATATTAGATGACCATATCATGAAATATGCATGATTCATATCCCTCCTAGTCATCAAGAATCATGCATGCATCAAGATCCTGGGGAATCCTCAACCAAAGCTAAGTTCTCCATCCTGGATCAATCCTCCAGATAGACAGCGCTGGTGTCCTACAATGTGGTGCTCCATCACATTGCTTCTTGCTACCTTGACATCCCCTCATGCCAAAGTCATCCTCCAAGGTTGCTTCCATGCCATCTTGCAGCTACTCATGCTCAAATAGAAATAAGGATCTCTAAAAATGAGCCTCCCATGAGAGACTATCACCTCCAAAGAATCTTCCGATCCTGGGAAATGTAAGCATGAGTGGCCTCCATCTACTCCAATGCATGAAAGAGTTCTCCCCAAAAGGAAGCAATCCCTTTTCACCAAATCCATGGAGAAAATATCCTGCATCATCAATATGTTATCCTCCATCCATGCAGCAACTCGATATGCGTAGTCAAACTGATGAGAATGGGTGGTACTAAAAATGAGAGTGCACCCCTCCTCCTTGTGCTCATTCCCCAAACTCACTGCGCTGTACTGGACTCCTCAAATTTCTCCACCCCTCCGGAATCCAATGAGTGGTGAACCCAAACACATGATGCCTCTCATCATCACTAGATCATGTGGCCTCCCAAGTGGAAAACCACCAAAAAGTGAGACATCAAGATCTGAAAATAGACTACATGTATGAGTGGACTGATTTGTCCCTCTCTCCTCTGTGCAGTGCAGTCTCTTTCCTTAGTGAATAAATTTCTAAAATAGATAAGGGAGAATGCTCATCATCCCTTCATGTTGATCCTTCTACTCTTCTCCATCTCACAATCCCCAGAAAATGCTACATATGGCTCCGGAATTGTGTCTCGGTACCCACATGAAAAAATATTTGGAACCCCTTGCAAGGATACAAGGGCTCCTCTAGTGGAAGCAATGGCTCCCCCTTCACCTTCATGTGGTGATGGATCTCCTCCTAATGTGACAGCGCTGTTGGTTCTTTCCAATGTATGCAAAGTGTTTGTGTTTATGACACAATGAGTTTCACCAAGTTTTCTCCATCAAACCTTTAGTGAATGCATCACAAGTTTTTGCATTTGCATGTCAATGAAAAATGAAACCCTCAAACCAACAATCATGAGTCATACCTTGAGTTGCAGCACTACTCCTCCCATGGCATCATTTTCTTCCTCTACTCCCTTGCAATGCAAGTGAACAAAGGACTGTGATGTGGATCTGCATGTGTGATTGAATGCTCACACCCTTCTTGAAGTAACTAGGATTTGTCCCATCAACAAACCCTTCTCAGAAAATTTCTCCAAATTTCCCTTTCATCGATATCTTCAATAATCTCCTGGAAAAGAAGAAGGGAAGCCTCCTATTCCATCATTATTTTCCCTCATTTCCTCTGTAAATATCCTCTCCTTGGAGAGAGAAGCTCCTCTTGCTGATGGCAATAGATCTTGGGCACGCGCTGAGCCAAGATCATGCTCTGATACCACTATAATGTCCCTTTTTCGAGAACATGCTGCTCCATTGGGAACATCTTAGATGTTCCATTTTTCATTCTTCAGTGAGACACTGCAAGTCCATTTCAGAGATTTACTGTTGGGGAATTTACAGGATATGACTCCTTCAAAGAAGGGAGAAATCCCGAGCCTAGCTGGCCCTCACAGACTCTGCCTATGGATATGCAATATTCCACCTCAGGAATTTCTGCTACAGCTGCCCATGAGGACGCTGTATAAGGAAGCTGCTGCATAAATAAGGCTATCCAACATTGGGATGCCCTAAAACACTTCTAATAAAACTCCCCTGCATAAAATGAGCTAAAAGAAATGATTCTAGTTGGGTTATACAGACCTCCCCAAACTAGATCTCTAATACAATGCTCAAAGAGAGAGCTTACAGCAATATGCAAAACATAAGTCTGGAACTCTGCAAATATGAATGTACCATAAGAGGGTAAATATCACAGCCATCATTACATTAATATGTCAACATGAATATACAGGAATATCATGAGGAATAAGGCCCTCAAGCATTAGAACCAATCCTCCAATGAATATACAATACAATGTCGGAGTAGCTGCAGCGACACAGAATGGCAAGAAAACATAATTGCAAAGTCCCAATGTGAGATGCAGCTGATGAATGTATAAAAATGTGATGTAGTTGAAGGAATACAAATAAAATGGCCCAAGAAAGGAAAATGGACTCAAGATGTGATTTCTAGCCAATCTCAAGGAGATTGCTAGAAATGTCGGACAAAATACAAAAGTGACAAACAAGTTGTCACTGCAGCTGGAACCAATGAATATGAGGCTGTGGCTGATCTGAAATTTTTATGCCCTCCTCTAATTAAAGTCCTCAAAGGGAAAGGAGCTGATCCTCTTCCACTCGAAGTACTCCTCCGAATGAGCATAAGAATCTCCCTCAACACTGCCCACATGGAATAACGCAATTTCTCCAAGTGACTGCGCAGTGGGAGATGGTGAATGAGTGGCCTGATGCCACAGATATGAAATGAATTCCATGAGCTCTCTCTATAGCTTCTCCAAAGAAGAAATCCATCCTCCTCCGAAAATTCAAGTAGGGAAGAACTCTATGAGTTTCTCTACTGCTACCCCAGCTACACATCACCCTGCTACAGGAATAACGCTGTAACTGAAGGAGTAAGCTTGGCCAAATTTTGGAATGAGGAAATGCAGCTCAAATCCTCTCCTCCCATGAGGAAGAGGTGGGGGATCCCCACAGGGAACACCCCCAGTGCTCAAGAGCACTGCAATCCTGCTAAACAGCCCGGATATGCAAGTCCTTGGCCTCACCACGAAATTTCTGAATCAAAGAATAATCCAAATGAGCTGCTCCTTTGTTCTTATAAAGCAAATGAACTCACTTTAACCATAGGCCCCACAATTAGGGTTTCCATTCACTTTTGAATGCTTTCCCTCCAAAATCTGCATTATCTTCTCAAGCAAGCCAACCCTCTAAGGCAGCGCTGTTGACTTGGTCAAAATGACCAACTCAAGGTGATCCTCACCATGTTCACACCATTACGTGTTTATTTCAACTGCTTATTTATCCTCCTTTTCTCATGAGGAGTGTTATTTCTCTATCACCAAGGGGTTAAGGGATCTCCTTACCCATTTTATTAATCAAAATAAAAATATGCCACTATAATGTTCCATTTTAGCTTGAGGCTAAAATTGGGAACATTACAATCTCTTGCTCCCTCGTCTTTCTTTCCTTCCGCCATGGGGGGTTGTCGGGGTTGCGAGTTTGAACTCCTTATACCCTGGCCGCGTTGGGGACATGAAAGAAAAAAGAGAAAGAGCAGACCGCTCTAATACCACTGATCTGGATTTATGAAGGAACACAAGAGAATACACATATATCCATAGATATAGAGATGCAGTGGAGATAATGCTTCATTTTATTAAAATCAAATGACTGAAATAAAATAGCTAGGGCGTTGGTAGCATATCTCTGAGAAGAGATGTGGCGGCTACAGGCCTATGAATTGTGTAACATAAATGAAAGTTGTTTATAGACAGAATGGAAATAAACATCTAGGACACTGGTAGGCTTATCTCTAAGAAGATATTTGGTGGCTACAGGCCTATGAACTGTGTTACAAAACAACTAACTGCAACATGCTTATACAAATAATGGAAATGGACGAGCTATGGCACTGGTAACATATCCCTGAGAAGAGATGTGATGGCTACCAGCCCCTAAACTATATTACAATGAGGCTCAGAGGGCCTATTTATTGTTGAGAAACAATGTAAATCCTGAAACGTCCACAAACCTAACCCTAGGAGATGAAGCGCCAAAACTGTGGGTCCCGTTTGGGTAAATTGGTGTTTCAACTTCCCGGGGACGTAACTTTGGCATCCGATCTCTGTTTCACGCACTCAGTAGCTCGTTAGAAATATCTATCCAAGGAATACAACTTTTTAGTTAGAAACATCGGTCTATTACCCATGTTTCTCCTCGTTTTCCCAAAAAGTGTCATTTACGGCCTTAAAACAGCTCTGGAAGTTCAGGACCCGAAAAACTGCTATAAATAGTAAGTTATGCTGAAACTTAAAAACTAAAATAATTGATGGTGGGGGTTCAAATGGACTTGGTGGGTGGCCACCAATATCGACCTAGATCATTAAGTCCCCAAAACGGCTCCGTGAGTGCACGACCTGAAAACTTGCTAAAAATAGTAAGTTGTGTTGAAGCTGAAAAACTGAAAGAATTGATGCTGCGGGTCCAAATGGAATAGGTGGGTGGCCACCGATATCCACCTGGATCATTCCTCCCTCCTTAGGATGTAATGGTCTCCATTGCGTTAAGCTCCTCCATTGGGGAGGAGGGGGGGGAATTCCGCTGAACCTAGTGTTGGATTTGTCCAAGATGTCGCGAACATGTTGGTGGATGTGCTCAATGTAGATGTGTCATTGGTGGGCAGCCGTTGAAGGATCTGGGAAAAGTTATCCATCATCGTGTTCCTTTGTTTCTCGAGGGCCTCCTCGAGCAATATTTTGATAGGATCTTCTGCTCCCTCGTCTTTCTTTCCTTTCTCCATGGGGGGTTGTCAGGGTTGCCAGTTTGAACTCCTTATACCCTGGCCATGTTGGGACATGAAATAAAAATAGAGAAAGAGAAGACCGCTCTGATACCACTGATCCAGATTTATGCAGAAACGCAAGAGAATACACATATATCCATAGAGACTGAGATGCAATTGAAATAATGCTTCATTTTATTAAAATCAAATGACTAAAATAAACTAGCTAGGGCACTGGTAGCGTATCTCTGAGAAGAGATGTGGCGGCTACAGGCCTCTGAACTGTGTTACATAAATGAAATTTATTTACAGACAGAATGGAAATAAACAGCTAGGGCACTGGTAGACTTATCTTTGAGAAGATATGTGGCCACTACAGGCCTATGAACTGTGTTACAAAATAACTGACTGAAACATGCTTATAGAAATAATTGAAATGGATGAGCTAGGGCACTGGTAGTGTATCCCTGAGAAGAGATGTGATAGCTAGTAGCCCCTGAAATATCTTACAATGAGGCTTGAAGGCCTATTTATTGTTGAGAAACAATGTAAATCCCGAATTGTCCAAAAATCTAACCCTAGGAGATGAAGCGCCAAAACTGTGGGTCCCGTTTGGGTAAATTGGTGTTTCAACTTCCTGGGGACGTAACTTTGGCATCTGATCCCTGTTTGATGCACTCAATAGCTCGTTAAAGATATATCTAAGGAATAACGCTTTTGAGTGAGCAACATCAGTTTAAGATCCATGTTGCTCCCCGATTTCCCAAAAAGTGTCGTTCAGGGCCTCAAAACGACTCTGGAGTTTACGACCCGAAAAACTGCTATAAATGGTAAGTTGTGCTAAAGCTTACAAACTGAAATAACTAATGGTGGGGGTTCAAATGGACTCGGTGGGTGGCCACCAATATCCACCTGGATCATTAAGTCCCCAAAATTTCTCTGGGAGTGAAGGACCCGAAAACATACTAAAAATAGTAAGTTATGCTGAAGCTGAAAAACTGAAAGAATTGAGGCTGCCAGTCCAAATGGAATAGGTGGGTGGCCACTGATATCCACCTAGATCATTCCTCCCTCCTTAGGAAGCAATGGTCTCCATTATGTTAAGTTCCTCCATGGCGGGTGGGGGGAAAATTCTATTGAACTTGGTGTTTGATTTGTCTAGGATGTCGTGAACCTGTTGCCGGATGTGCTGGATGTAGATGTGTCGTCGGTGGGTAGTCGTTGAAGGATCTGGGAAAAGTTATCCATCATCGCATTCCTTTGTTTCTCAAGGGACTCCTCGACCAAGATTTTGATAGGATCTCCTGCTCCCTCGTCTTTCTTTCCTTCTGCCATGGGGGGTTGTCAAGATTGCGAGTTTGAACTCCTTATACCCTAGCCGTGTTGGGGACATGAAAGAAAAACAGAGAAAGAGTAGACTGCTCTGATACCACTGATCCGGATTTATGCAGGAACGCAAGAGAATACACATATAGCCATATATACAGAGATGCAGTGGAAATAATGCTTCATTTTATTGGAATCAAATGACTGAAATAAACTAGCTAGGGCATTGGTAGCGTATTTCTAAGAAGAGATGTGGTAGCTACAGGCCTCTAAACTGTGTTACATAAATGAAATTTGTTTATAGACAGAATGGAAATAAAAATATAGGGCACTGGTAGGCTTATCTCTCAGAAGAGATGTGGCAGCTACATGCCTATGAACTATGTTACAAAACAATTGACTGAAACATGCTTATAGAAATAATGGAAATGACGAGCTAGGGCACTAGTAGTGTATCCCTAAGAAGAGATGTGATGGCTACTGTTACACAGCATTTTGTCACCGTCCCTGCAATCCCTCGTCCCGTACGTTGGAGGACTATTCCCATGACCTGTGAACAATAAAATGTCCTGAAAACACCTTGATCGCATCCTTTTGCATAAGGGAAAGAATTCTCCTCAAGAACATTTCCTCTGAAAAACCCTAAAAACAGATGTTTTGGCCTTGGCGCGAGTAGCCAGTTCATCACCCGTGCCAACCTAGAAAAGTTACACTAGGCCCATGCCACTTGGCGCTCTGTCCCTGTGTCTCACCTGCGCCAAGCCTATTTGGAAATGTTTTTTAAAAATAAATGGCAGAAGTTTGGTTCTAACATAAAATGAATCATCAGAAAGAAGTTGGGTTGTTTGGCTTCGAATCTCCTTGTTTATGAAGTGGTTTTTCCACCTCTCATGGAACCTTCCTAAGAGATAGGACTCTATCCCATGATTATAGGGATCCCAACTTCCCTTCCTCCCTCTATAAAAGCCTGCCCTCTCCATTTACAAGCTAGCTGAACTTTTGGGAAGGAAATTATAGCTGAGTGGCAATCAAGAGCAGAGCTAAGGAGAACCCTGTGAGAGAGAGAGAGTTTTGTCAAATCTCTGACGAGCTTTGTGAGACACGTCCCACTAGAATCCTGTCGAAGGAAGATCACGACGTCAGAGCACCGGTTGTAATCTTTCTCTTGTATCTTAATATACATGACTCTATTATTGGTTCCATGATTACGTTTGTCCATTATATAATGCAACTTCATTCGTTCCTCTTTGACTGATCGATAGTTATGAAGTGTGAAATATTACGTTGCATGTTGTCTCTCTTCTTTGCGTGTGCACAAGTATATAGATGCAGCGAGCTTATGGATCGTGACCTGTCCATCTAGGAATGGAAGCGCCACTTCTTCTTCAACAACAGCAGCGAAGGAATCATGGTAAGCGATCTATCGCGATTCTATCTTTTGTAACTAGGAATCAATAGCTCTGCATGTTTCGATTGTTGCTAGACCAACTCTAGGGCTAGTGGGATTGCCTCTGTCTGCAGAGGGGATTTACCTCCACAAAAATTTGGTGACTTCACTGGGGATTAGTGGGAGTTGGTCCTTCCTCCATTGGGTTGTTTTTTGGCTTTTGTTTGATTAGTCTTCTTTTCTAGTTCACCTTCCTTGGTGTTAAACCCCTGTTCGGCCCCTAGAAGACCAGATCTAGCCTCTATTCGTTCATTTTCATAATTTTTTAGGGTAAACCTGATTAGTGCAGTTATCCCTCTAACAGTTGCGCCAAAGGGTGCTAGTTGCTAGTTAGGCACCCACGCCATCCCCTGTTTGGCACAGATTATGGCCAGACAGGTGCGCCAACCTTGGTAGGTTTTAGGGTTTGCCTGTTCTTGGACTTTCTGAGCTTGATTTTTGGTCCTGGTTTGTTTTTTCTGATTGTTTGAGTGCTTTAAAGTCATTTTTCACTATGTTTAGCCCTTTTCCTCCAGTTTTTTCCCTTTTCTGTCAGTTTTTCATTTTAGCCCTAGGGCTTCTAGGTGCTTAAGTGTGATGAGCCTCCCGTGGGAATTTTGGGTCTTTGCTTTCCCGGTCAACTTTGTTTCTGCTTCTTTGCATTCACCTTGCTGAATCCAATTGAGTCATTGCATTTATTAAGTGATTGTCCTCTCTTTCGTTCAGTTTCACTTTGTGTTGCTCCAAGCCTAGATCACACGGCTTATTTGAGTCTCTTTCGAGATTCTTCTTCGCTTTGAGGGATTTCATCATCGATTTGAGTCTTGATTGTACTTGTTTGAGTTGAGTGAACTTGTTTTGTTTCAGCTCCCTCTTTATCATTCTCAAATTGATGTTTTCATTAGTTTTTCATTTATTTAGTGCATTTTCTCTAATATATTGAAAAAAACAAAAAAAATCTTTTGCATTTTTTATTGGCATAGTGAAAATTAAAAACTCTTTCGCATTACTAGTGTTGTATAATTCTAGAGAAAAGTTTTCTAGTTTCATTAGCTTGCATTGAATCGGTAGTGGATGTTTTTGTGTGTTCATTTCAATATCATTTGAAAGCTCTCAATTCTCCCATAGATAGCTCTTCATTGAACGAAATGATATTTTGTGGCATGTAGTTTGCATCTAGAGGTTTTATGAGATTAGAGATTCGATAAGGCCTTGAAATAGAAACGTAAATTGAAGGTCAAATTTAAAATTTACTGAATTAACCTAAGGTAGCATTGAAACTTGACGGAACATCTAATAGTCTAAGGTAGAGATGTGTTCTGGTGTCTTTAAGCCTAGTAGCTGTCACTCACCATCTAGCTACAAATAGCGCTAGTACGGACTTGTGCTCCCTGTACCATCATGTATATAAAGGGAGACCCCATTAGGTTTCAAATCCTTTATCCATAGGAAGCCGAGTCTACCGCCTTTTACCTGTGATACATCGGACACAACATTCGGGGAGATTACCTACACGTACGTTAAGTCCTTGGTTGATTTCTCTTTCATTTTTACCAAGGTGTATATAGCAGTTCACGGATATCTGGTACACCCATTTACCTAGATTACCAGAGCAGTCATTTTGATCTTTACTGACTCCCTAAATTTGAAAAGATCATCAAGCGCTTGTCCTTTCATGCTTGTGTCCAAACTGAAAGTGATAGAGTCATCTTTTACTCGTTTCTTGACTCTTAAAACATGAAACAGTAAAATTTCCAGTTTCAATGTGGTAAAATTAATCACCTACGATCACACACCCATTTAGAGATTGATTTTTTCGGCCTGGTTTTGTTTGCCTGGGTTTTTTCCCGTGTGTCTTTGTTTTTTATCTCTTCCTCTTTTGGCTATAGTCACCATGGCAGAACCGTTAGTTTCGTCTACTGGTAGTCCTTATATAGACGATTCATCAGAAGTCTCTCAGTCCTCTGCTGAGCATCAGCAACTCGTTGGATCCGAGTTTCCCCTTGGGGGACTGGTTATATCTGAGCTTCCCTTTGGAGGACCAGTTGAGTTCAATTGGCCCTTGTCCAACGCTTGGTTTAGATTTGGAGTTGGGGAACACTTCCCTCCTCTTACATCAGGATCACCATTTTTGGTTGTTGTCGTACCTCCTAGTCCCCGTCGTCTTTTAGAAGATCTTATGGTAGGGTCAGATATGGACTCATCCAGTCCTATTCCTAGTGAGCGAATTCCTACTTCTAGTGAAGACTACCAGCTTTTTCCCGAATACATCCCTGAACCATCTATTTTTTCTTCACCTGGTCCATCACTCCTAGCTGGATATAGGTCTTTAAGTCAGGTCATGGCCGATATTGCCTCTATGGGAATATCGACTCTGTCCACGGAACTGACCATTCCCTCGTTAAGGATGTCGCCATCGACACCTCTCATGGCATCTCCTTTTTTCACATTGGTACCTGTTAGACCTATTGTCTACATGGCTGCGTCTACCCTGTTGTCACCACTCAGTCAGTTGGGACCTCATCAGTTCCTGAAGACGTTTGTATAGCTACTGCCATTCCTGAGAACCTTTCTCCCGAGGAGTATCGGATGTCTTTGAAGCCGCCGATCTCCCAGGTTGAACAGCCCTCTTAGGATCTTAACTATCCTTACTTTTCTCATTAGGGAGCGAATGGTGCCCCGATCTATTCATTTCCATTTCAATATGATGAGCACGGCAACCCCATTTATTTGCCTGCTCCTGAGGCTTATCAGTATATTAACGATTTTATACCTACCCTGCTTGTGCAACCTTCCAACCAACAAGGACAACCCTTTCATGGAAAACCTTTGTTTCAGCAAGGATATGCTTCTGGCCCACAAGGAAAACCCTTCTAGGGACAACCTTCAGCCAGCTAGGGTATGCATATGACCCGCAAGGGAAACCCTTGTAGGAACAACCTTCGGTCTAGCAGGGATTATTTTACGGCCCGCAAGGTCAGTCTTACAATCCTCAAGGTCAACCTCTACAGCCTCACCCTGTGGTCCAACCAGGGCAGCCTCAAGGACCGGCAGGGCAATCGGTGTATCCACCTAGACCTTCATACGGTCCTGGGGGGCAAACCCTTCCTTCTCAACCTTTGATGCAACCTCAACAGCCTCATTTTCCAATTGGTCAAAATGTTTCACAACCAGGGCCATCTTATGGTCCTGTCCCAGGTCAACCTGGTCATTAGGTACAACATGGCCCACTCCCGCCATCAGGCCAACTTGCTCATCCAGGGCAACCTGGTGTCCCTCATCAACCAGGTCAACCTGTTCAACCAAGAATACCTGCACGGCCTGTTAACCCTACTCAGCTTCTGATCTATTCTATGCCACAACCGAATCCACCTGTGCGCCCAACTTATTCAGCTCAGCAGGGCCCTACGTACTAGCAGCCCACTCGACCCCATGGCGGCTATTACCCTCAAGGTCAGTCTCGACCGGTTTACAACCCGCCTCAAGGTTCTGGCTATTACCCTCAACAGCCAAGCTATCCTTATACTCCACAGAAAAATCCTTACACTGCTTAATCGAGACCCACATATACTCAGAACCAGTATCTTGGTCCTCAGCCTCCATATCCTGGTGCTCCACCTTAGTATCCGTCGAACTATTCGGCTTATACCTCGTATGGTCTAAATCCATCAAGACAGAACCTATGGGGGAAAATTTATGCTCAACCGGGATGGAGTACAAGCACAAGTCCTTATCGAGGATCCACCATGCCTTTCAACCCTCAGTTGCCTTTTCTAGCCACGCTAGAATTGCCAGATGTGACCAAATTGACAAATGATCCGATCCTTCATAATCCATATTTTCCTCCAGTTCCAACCAAGGTTCCTATTGATTGTCCCAAGTTTGAGGGAAAACCTGGAGAGGATCCCCAAGCGCACATCATGACATACCATTTATGGTGTTCTTCTAACTCTTGGGTCGATGAATCGATTTGTCTATGTTTTTTCTAGCGCACTCTCACCGGCGCTGCTACTAAATGGTACATAGAACTGTCCTGGGGTATTTTTCAAGATTTTAACTCTCTTTCTATGGCATTCCTTACGCATTTCTAGTTACTAGTTCGTTACGAAGCTGGGATGCATCTTCTGACATCTCTGAAACAGGACAAAGCTACTCATATTTCAGATCACATTCACGAATGGAAACGTCGTCGTCATCTTATCAAGTTTGACATTCCTGATCAGCTTCAGACTCATTGGTTCACTACCTCTTTTGTCAATAATATTGCACAGGACATTGCTATGGGGGCATGTGTAACCGAGGAATAGTCCATTGCTCATGCCCAGTACCTCAATTTAGTGTACTCTCAATCGGGCACGTTATACGACATCTTGACTGATGCCCCATGACCAGGGACCTCTAAAGCGTTGGCTACCCCATCAGTCGACAGCGCTATTGGTTCCATATCCTAGACTTCACGCAAGTCTTCCAATGGGAAGCAGAAATAAAATTATTCCAATACTTCTGCTCCTCAGTCTACTCCCTGTTACACCATTTTTTGGTCATCTAACCTATTATCATTAGATGGACCCAAGTACACCATGTAATACCAGTTTTACCCTAAGTAAAACTGCTTTCACTATGTTAAAACAGGAAACCCCAAAAGGAAATATTAAACAAACCTATATTTGTTTGATTTTCCTCATGGAATAATTAATTAAACCATAAATTAATTATTATTCCCAGTCATGTTTAACCCAAAATCAAAGAAATTAATTAGATAAACCTTTATTTATCTTATTATTTTCTAGGAATAATTATTTAAACCTTATTTAGATGATATCCCTTGTTAAATATGACCAAATCACCCACAAATAATTAAATAAATCACTATTTATTTAATTATCTTTCAACCACTTCCTTAAATAATTAAATAAACCATTATTTATTTGATTATCTTCTAACCGCTTCCTTAAAAAGATAAATAAATCATTTATTTATTTATTTTTGACAAATTAAGGGATTTGACCCAAGTCAAATACCTTTTCCTCCAACAAATATAATAAAATATTCCATAAAAAGTGGATCTAGATCTGGTTAACCCATGCACCAAGATCTAGAATGACCCAATATTTTGTTATAAATAGGATGGTTTTTCCTACCATTCTTCACCTTCTGTTGCCTATTAGATCACTCTGGATCTATACACTTGGTCACCATTTTCCGCCATTTGCTGTGTGAGCTCCCTTTGAGTTTCATTCTTTGTTTGGGTCTTCTACACCAACAAGAGAGAGAAATATTAGATCTGAAGTGCTGAGGACTTCCAAGAACCCATCCCACTGAGGAGAATTGGATACACCTTCTTGTTTTCCTCCCAGGTGCCCCATTAATATAAAAATTCTTTCAAAAATTGTTCTTGTCTTGTCTATTGGTATATGGAGCAAACCCTTATTCTTTCTGCTTACTGTCTTTTCATGCATAGATCTGGTTTTTTGCAGCTCTTTTATGTCTAACTAACCACAGATCTGAAGATATTGGCAGCCACTTTTGTTGTTAGGGCTATTAGTTATGCGTAGCTAAAGTGGACCTTTTTCGTACACTTCGACAAAGGATTCATACTAACAAATGGCGACTCCACACGGGTTTTAAATTACGACCGCTGTCATTTTTCATATTCCTGCATATCCAGCTACTTCAAACCCTAGGGTTTCTTTTTAGCTGTTTATTTTTCCTATTTTTATGTTTTTTTTCTCACATAAAACCCTAAAACATTAAAATTTCTAACTTCCGTGTGTTTCTGGCCCTATTGCGCAGGTAAGCGACACCAGCCGCAACTGAGACGACAACTTTTCTGAAAATCTGCCGCCGAGACAACCGAAACGGGGGGTCACACTTTTTGGCCCATAACCTGCGACCTGGACCTCCAGGTCGCACTTTTCTGCCCCTTTTCTGCGACCTGCACTGAAAACAGGTCAGAAACTGCGACCTGCCAGTTTTTCAGTGATTTTTCTGCAATTTTTCTGGGTTCTGCTGCAGCTTCTGTCAGGGTCTTCCAGCCTCTGTCTCAGCCCACCTTGACCAAGTTCTGATTTGTTTTTACTCATCTAAGTGGGAACCTAGCCCCCTATGGCTTTAGTACCCTCCACTTTTTGTGGAAGAGTTTTAGCTGTTTCAGTCGTCTGTTTTTTAGAGCTTCAGCCTCCTTTTTTCCAGACCTGTTACCTCCCTTTCAGATCCTTTGAAATCAGCTCTTCTACCTCTCAAATCACCTCCTGAAGATTTGTTTGGATCTACTTTTAGGGCCTCCACCTTGCCCCCTCCGATTTTTGCTGATTTCCTTCCTTTTTCCAGCCACCTTGCCTCTATCTTTTGGCTGTGACCTGCACCTCTTTTCAGCAGCTTTATCCTTTAGATCCCTGTCCCTTTTGACCTTAGGTCTATTGGCCTCTTTTTCGTGTGTTTTGTAGTGATTTTTCCCTTTCTTTTCAGTTTATTTTTGGAGACCCGCCTTCTTGGGTTAGATAGATGCACAAGTAGCTGTTATTTTTCTATTATTTCAGCATTATATACTGTTCTCTGTAGGTTTATTTTCAGCTACGCAGCACACTTTTTTCTTTCTCTCAAAACGGAAAGGGTTTAAAAATTAAAATTAACGCACATCACACACTGACCCTAAGTGAAGAAGCGCCTGGTTAACACCGCCTGGCAAAGACTCTAAAATAAATTGTCACTGCACCTTGTCTGCCCTTGACCTTTCTTGATTCTGTCCCTTTCTGCCCTTGTTGGTTTCCTTCTTCCTGTCATCATTGCGCCCCCAAGGCGCCTTTCCCGGAGACTTCTTGGCCTTCATCCTCAGTTTCCGGTTGGTCGACCTGCTCCGCCTCGCCGTCGTCGAGCCAGTCCTCCTCCGACTCCTCTCCTAATTCATTGGGTTCTCCTTCTCCTCCTGGTTCTCCCCCCTATCACCTTCACTATGTCTGGTCCAGGGCCTAACACTAGTGGTGCTCCAGGCCCTAATGTCGGAACCACTACTAGTCGAACCGTCACAGGAACTACCTCGGCTGCGCCCTTGCTCCCCTTCTTGGCAGGCCTCAGCCTCCCCGATTTGGACCGGTTGATAAACGACCCTATACACCATGATGCTAGTTGGCCTACTATGCCGACAAAGCTCCCTTCCAACATCCCAAAGTTTGAAGGCCATGCTGGAGAAGATCCTTCAAATCATGTTCGATCTTTCCACATGTGGTGTTCATCTACCTCCATTACTGATGACTCTATTCATCTTATATTGTTCCAACGCACGCTTACAGGCGAAGCTTCTAAGTGGTATGTTGATCAACCCACTTCCTCCCATACCACCTTTGCAACTCTTGCCCGGGCTTTTTTATCTTACTTCCAGCTTCCCCTTCGTTATGACACTGGTATCGAACTCTTGACTTCCTTCAAGCAAACCTCTTCGACCCGCCTTTCTACCCATGTCCAGGAATGGCGAAGAAGATGGAGCCTATGTCAATCTCCTACCTTCGAAGACCGTGTCTACATGGACTGGTTCCTTCGATCTCTCTTGTCCCCTATCGGGAAAGATGTCGCATCACATTTTCCTCAAACCGAAGAAGATGCCCTCCAAATGGCGTTAAAGTATGACCTGATCTACGCTCAGATAGGTTATGATCATACTGTCCTACCTGATCTCCCCAAACCCAGTGATGCCTATACACCGGGGGCACCTCATACCGCCGACAGTATCGTTGGATCAATCTCTCATCCATCTGCTCAACCTCTCATGAGCTATGGTTTTCCTGGGGGAGGGGGCACCACTTCCCGCACTCCTCCCCCTCCCGGTAGCACGCATCCAGGATACGGCATGCCTCATCCTTTTTCCCAACCTCCTGCTTACCTCAATGTTGCCCAACCTAACCATTACCCTCATCCGCAGCCTGGTGCGCCAGCTCCTCCAGCATATGCGCTTTCACCTCCTCAACCCCTGCAACAGCCGTCACCACCCCCTCAAGAGCCGGTGGATGCACAGCAGGGATTCATGGCTACCCAACCACCTAACGGACAGGTGGCCACTCCACCTTCCCCTTTTGGTTCCTCCAATTACCAGATCCTCATGATGAACTCTGATCCACCTCTAACCGTCGACCTTAACCTTCAAACTCGGTCTCGCCAGTACCCCACGCATCCCGCTCAGTCTGCCCCCGAGTCCCCTTCTTCCGGTTCTACAGAGCCTCTTTCGACAACCAATGGTCCCTTACATATCCCTCAACCCAAAGTTGAGGTCCATACCAAGATTCCTAAAGGACCGTTACATCGAAATGCTGCTTCTGGTCGAGCTGCTCATTCGTATAGCATAGTAGATGATTTGGCGCAATCTCCTGCTGCCATTTCCACACTGGAACTCCTCCAGTCGTGCCCTTCCCAAAAGAAGGCTCTACTATCTTCCATGGGCGCTGTAGATCCTGCTGATGACCAAATGATTGTGTTCGACGCCCATCAATCAGAACATCCTCCTCTTCCTGCTTCCGTAGCCTTCCAAATCCCAGTCAAAATCTGAAATGCTAACGTTTCTCGGTGCATAATTGATGAGGGGGCATCCACCTGTGTGATGTCCACTTCGGTTTGGAAGCAACTCGGCTCTCCTGAATTAGCCCCTTCCATGATCACCCTTAGAGCATGGGATGGCCACGCCTCACAGCCCATTGGCCTCTTCCGTAATTGTCCTATCACCCTTGCCAGTAAGACTGTTTGCGTTGACGTCGAAGTCATCAACGCCCCGCTAGACTACAACATTCTATTGGGGCGAAGCTACACCTATGCTATGTCTGCTGTCCCATCCGCAGTTTTTCGCAAGATGTCTTTCCCTCATAATGGAAAGATAGTCACCATTGACCAGTTGACATATCATGAGCCAACATCTCAGACCTCACCTGAGACGCCCATCTCTTCTGTAGCCAACAAGCAAACTGTCGATTCCTTGACCAGGGTCTCTCCTGGCATCTACAAAGACTCCTCTTTGCTCGGAACCTTCCCTGGTCTTCCTCCTCCTCCTATCTCTGACCCCAGCTCATCGAATGTTTGCATGATGCAATCGTCTCGGGCTGCTCTCAAGCAACCTGATTCGGCTAGTCAGCAACCTTGCCCTCCGCAACCTGCTCCTAGCCCTTCACCTACAGTTGGTAGTCATGAGCCTCTTTATCCCCCTGGCATGGTTCCTCCAAGCCTTAGCCATTTAGGAGCCATCCCACCCAGCCATTACCCCTCTGTTCAGATACCGTTCCTAGCTCCACCACCAGGAGTGTACACGGTACCGGTCATGGCCACCCTCTCTCTTCCTAACTTGACCCTTGGGATTCCCGTTTGGTACCTTGATCCTCCAGCCCCCACCTTGCCTGGTCAACCCAAACCTTATATTTCTTTGACCCCGGTTCAACCGGCCCCCATGCCTTCTCCCGTTGCATCAATGCCTCAGTCACCTCAACAGGAACCACCTCCTGTTGCAACTGCTTCGAGTAAGAAGGGCAAAGCTCGCAAGGGGGCATCAAAGGACAAGGCTGCCCCGACAAACCCTGCTCCTCCTCAGCCTCCAAAGCATACCATCCAGTGTGCTTTGTGTGATGTTGTCGGTCACGCCTCCCATACCTAAGTTGGTAGTCATGAGCCTCTTTATCCCCCTGGCATGGTTCCTCCAAGCCTTAGCCATTTAGGAGCTGTCCCACCTGGCCATTACCCCTCTGGTCAGATACCGTTCCTAGCTCCCCCACCAGGAGTGTACACGGTACCGGTCATGGCCACCCTCTCTCTTCCTAACTTGACCCTTGGGATTCCCGTTTGGTACCTTGATCCTCCGGCCCCCACCTTGCCTGGTCAACCCAAACCTTATATTGCTTTGACCTCGGTTCAACTGGCCCCCATGCCTTCTCCCGCTGCATCAGTGCCTCATTCACCTCAACAGGAACCACCTCCTGTTGCGACCGCTTTGGGTAAGAAGGGCAAAGCTCGCAAGGGGGCATCAAAGGACAAGGTTTCCCCGACAAACCCTGCTCCTCCTCAGCCTCCAAAGCATACCATCCAGTGTGCTTTGTGTGATGTTGTCGGTCATGCCTCCCATACCTGTCCTGCATTGCTTCATCTCAAGCCCATGGTTAATGTCACGTTCCCTGAGTCTGCGGTCCCAGAAGCCTCTGTTCCTTCCGCGACCGCGGCCAAGAACCCCAAGAATATTCACACCAACCACCCCTGTGCTTTGTGTGATCTCCATGGCCATTACACCCATCTTTGTCCCCGCCTCGAGGACTTCCGCACCTCTATCGCCGCGGTCCACCAATTCGAGGCCAAGCACAATGAGTCCACCTCTCCCCTATTTGCGCATTCTGCTTCAGCAGAACTACCAGATATGACTGCTCCCATTGACATTCCCCCTCCTGATGTCGAGATGACGGAGCCTTCGTCTAGCATTTTTTACCTATCATCATCCATGAGACCCTCGGGGAACATTCCATCTGAATCCTCCCCTGTTGTTTCGCTTGACCTTCCTTCAACGATCATCTTGGGCTCAACATCGGTAGATCCTTTATCTACTTACTCTTCGGTCACCCCTTGTGACAATGCGCATGTGAACCTCTCTTCTCATGATGATGATTCTGGTTACTTCATCACGTCAGGTGGTCTTTCTTCCACCAGTCACCCCATCTTCTATCGCGATGACGACATTATGGAAAAAATCCCCACCCCTGACGTTATCTATTCCCCCTTACATCGAACCCATGCATTCACACCACACCCACCTTGTGGCCATTACATTGAAACCCACTGTTTGGGTAAGGGGGCACCCACATTTGAGAGACCAAGAGAAGTAATTCTCCACAACTCTCCTAGTGGATCTGGTCGTGTTGACTTTAGTCCCAGTATTCTTCCACATTTCGAAGAACCTCTAGAGTCCCATATCACTTCAGATCACTCTAGGGATGATACCCCTTATCGTTCCCTCATCTTACATTAGCAACCTAGTATCTTAGACATTATGGTTGACCAACCTATAGCTTTTCTATGAGAGCATCAGTTCATTATCTCCAAATCCTCTTTTTGGGATAGTGACACCAGGTATGCCAACTCGGAAACTTAAAGTCCATTTGATCCCTATATGCAGAACCAAAAGAGATTAGTAATCCTCCATTTCCTTTCTCACACTGCATAACCATAACGAGAACAAATGGCACACCACATCATTTAAATGTGTTTAGATTCCCCTTTTTTATAAATACATTTTGGCATGACCACACCATGCTCGGGGGCACCTATGCCCCTCAACCATAACCCTCCTCACCTCGTTTTTGGAGAGGAGGCAGTCTTACCAATCGAGTGTGACATCCCTTCCCTTCATCTGGCCGTTGAACTTCTCCCTGCCACCCAACCTCTAGAACAACGACTTATCATTCCTGAGCGTGCCTCTGAAGACCGCCGTGTTGCATTGCAAACCATGGAAGCGGCCAAGAAACGCACCAAAGCTCAATATGACTGAAAAGTCCAGCCCCAAAGGCGACCTTGTTCTAGTATGTGACCAAGCCCATGATGTCCTTGGTCACGGGAAGTTCGAATCATTATGGCTAGGCCCTTACGTCATCAGTAAGGGTCTTGGTAAGGGGGCATACCTTTTAGAGGACTTCGAAGGCAATCCTCTTCCTAATCCTCGCAATGCACTCTATCTTAAGAACTATTACCCTTAGCATTTCCCTTTTGAGATGCGTGTTTTAGGTTCTTTTAGATAGCCAACATCTTTTTTTTACTTTCATCCTTCGCCAGGATCTATTTTTTCCAAGAAGGATCACTTCACCTCTCCTTCAAATCGAACTTCCTCACTTACAACACTTGTACTTGGGGCACCACTTTGCCTCCTTACTTTTCTTTGTTCATGTCGATTTTCATCATGAGTTACCATCTTGTACTCATGTTTTCATGGTCCCCCATTAGGCCTTTAATGTGTGGCAGCACCATCAAGTCGCCCTTGTTTAGAGCATCCAAGTTGAGTCATCATCGCATTCATGGAGTCTATCCCGAGTCCCTTTGTACCCCGCTATAGCCCTCCACCATTCATTGCTTGGTCTCATCCATTCGCTACTTAGTCCCTTTCATTTCACCATCATCATTTTTGTCAGTCTGTCCGTCGCTCTACTATTTTCTCTCATGCCTTAGTTGAGGATCTCTCATTGCCTCACCTATGGCGGACCTCCTTCTGTTGACATCAGCACATTCATTCCAGAAGCCAAGTCTAGAGGGCGGTGTACCTTGGTTCCATCTTCCACTCTTGTTCGGTGCCTCGGATCAGGCCAAGGGATCTCTCATTTCCCTTTGACTTGATTGCTTCTCGAGCTCCTTTCAGCATGATCGAGATTCGTATACTTGATGGTCCAGTGATCCAGCAACAACTCTTGATGATTCCTGGGTGTGTGTGATATGTCTCAACCCTCATGAGGGAGTGGCCCTGTAGGTAGCCCCCCACATGCCCGTATGACCTCTTCTTTGCAGCCTTCGATGCAGCTCCAGATATTTGATCATGTTGGCCTTAGCCACTTGCAGCGCCTATTTGATTTGCATGTATCAGTTAGATTTTGTGAGCCCTTCCCCATTTACAGGGGGCATTTGGGTTGTATTTATCTCATGTACTCAGATATTATTGTACCAGTCCTGGCTGTTATCCCAGGCACAACATGTATGTGGGATTCCTCATTGTATTTTTATCTGGCTCATGATTATGCCGACTGTACTCTATGGTTCGGTCCCTTGTTTACTGGACACACTATTCTTTTGTACTTTGTCTCGGCGGGCATAGGTATGCCTCCCCCGCCGCCTTCAGCACAGGTACCCTCTCATAACAAGAGACTTGTTGCACCTGCGAGTCTCGTCTCCTCCGGGTCTAGTCCTTCAGCACACTATCTACCTCACCTTTCTCTCTCTGACTTCCCTCTTGTTGTCTAGTGATTGAGTTCTTACAACGTACTTCGGTCATACGATTTGCTCCTGACACTCGCACGCTGGGGGGAAATCTGTTACACCATTTTTTGGTCATCTAACCTATTATCATTAGATGGACCAAAGTACACCATGTAAGACCAATTTTACCCTAAGTAAAATTGCCTTCACTATGTTAAAACATGAAACCCCAAAAGGAAATATTAAACAAACCTATATTTGTTTGATTTTCCTCATGGAATAATTAATTAAACCATAATTTAATTATTATTCCCAGTCATGTTTAACCCAAAAACAAAGAAATTAAATAGATAAACCTTTATTTATCTTATTATTTTCTAGGAATAATTATTTAAATCTTATTTAGATAATATTCCTTGTTAAATATGACCAAATCACCCACAAATAATTAAATAAATCATTATTTATTTGATTATCTTCTAATCGCTTCCTTAAAAAGATAAATAAATCATTTATTTATTTATTTTTGAAAAATTAAGGGATTTGACCCAAGTCAAATACCTTTTCCCTCCAACAAATATAATAAAATATTCCATAAAAGTGGATCTAGATCTGGTTAACCCATGCACCAAGATCTAGAATGACCCAATATTTTGTTATAAATAGGAGGGTTTTTCCTACCATTCCTCACCTTTTGTTGCCTATTAGATCACTCTGGATCTATACACTTGGTCACCATTTTCCGCCATTTTGCTCCCTTTGAGCTCTACTCTTTGCATTGGGTTTTCTACATCAACTAGAGAGAAGAATCTTAGATCTGAAGTGCTGAGGACTTCCAAGAACCCATCCCACTGAGGGGAATTGGATACTCCTTCTGGTTTTCCTCACAGGTGCCCCATTAATACAAAAATTCTTTCAAAAAATTGTTCTTGTCTTGTCTATTGGTATATGGAGCAAACCCTTATTTTTACTGCTTAATGTCTTTCCATGCATAGATCTGGTTTTTTGCAGCTCTTTTCTTGATCAACTAACTGCAGATCTGAAGATATTGGCAGCGACTTTTGTTGTTAGGGCTATTAGTTATGCGTGGCTAAAGTGGTCCTTTTTCATACACTTCGACAAAGGATTCATACTAACACAGGGGTTGGCATGACTGCAACAAAAGCAACCTGCACCAATTGGCGCGGTTGTCTAAACGAAAAGCACGCCAAGCCAGATAACTATGGGACAAAGGGAAAAACCAAAACTTAATGAGTAGAGGTCAACCTTGACACTCTGGAGCTGAACAGAGGATATAAACTAAGCAAGCAAACTAGAAAAAGATAGATAACCAAATCAATAATTGAAATTGACCCAACAAGACGAAACGAAAAACTTGCATTGATCCCTAGTGGAGTCACCAATTTTTTAAGCAGGTAAATCCTCTCTACGGATAGAGACGATCCCTTTAGCCCTAGAGTGGGTCTAGAAACAAAGAGAAATGCTAGAGTGTTTCTTCCTAATTATTGAATGAATAAAGGACATGGTAGATCGACCTACCTGGAATCCAATGTTGTCGCTGTTGTTGTAGTGGTAGTGGCTTCTCGCTCCTGCCTTGGCAAGTCACAATCCTTCCGCAATTATGCTCAGATACCTACACATAGAACAGCAAACAAGAACAACATATGACATAATGGTTTCACTCATAACTACTAGCCATTCAAAGAGGGCTAAGCATATTGCATCAAGCATCTTACATAATACAAAATGGGAACCAAACAATAGTCACATATATATATTGATAGAAGGAAGAGTTACAACCAATGCTTTGACGTCGCAGTCTCCTCTAGCGGGGTTCAACCGAAGCGCGTCTCAGATGCTCGTAAGGGAATTTGGACGAGATGAAGGCATAGACTCAAGCTCTCTCAGAAGTCATGGACTCAAGCTTCCTCAATGCAATTCCTTCTTACTCTATATTATTCATTGGTTCAGCTATAATATGCTCAATTCTCCAAGTTCAACTAGCTTAGGCTAAGAGAGATAGCTTCTTTTTATAGAGGAAAATGAGGAGGTTATGATACCTACAAAGGTGGGAGGGAGGCCTATCCTTTAGGAGGTTCTCATGGGAGGTGGAAACCATAAACTAAAGGAGGAATTTTGTGGTTATTCAGTCCAACCACTCCCATTGACTCATCCTCGAAGTTGTTGAAGTGGAATCTTCACCTCTATTTTTAAAAAACATTCCATAAACATCTTGGCATGGGTGGCTAACTGAGACAGAGCGCCAACTAGCCTAGGGCCCAATGTTAATTTCCCTCTTCGGCGCGAGGGCATAACTAAATACTCGTGCTAAGGAAAAAACAAGGGTTTTGGAGTCCTTTCTCAAGAAATTTTCAACAGAAGGAATACTTCTTTCATGTAAAGGGATGAAATGATGGTATTTTCAAGGCATGACACTGCTTATTGATCATGGAAATGACCCTCCAATGGGCGAGATGGGGATTGCAAGGAAAGTGAGAAAATGTTGTGTAACAGGGTGTGAAATTGGTGGTTTCACACCCCCGCCCCTTTTCCATGCAACAGTCCCACAATCTATCACATCCCCCATCATAAAACAGCCTAACCACTTTTCGCGATGCGATAAACCACCAAACTACCTCCATGCATTCAAATGAAACCAATTACTATTTGAATTCAACCCCGCACCATGTGATTTATTTCCTCTGATAAAAAGTTAATAAAACTCACCCCTTTATAATTAGTTGTCTATTCTCGGTTAAAATTGTGAAAAATAGTTGAAGAAACCTCTGCCGACCCAATTTGAAGCCAAAAGAACCTTTCCAAACTAGAATTGAAGCATATTTCTACCAGAACATCATCCAAAGACAAAAATTTCATTTTCCAAGTAATCCTAAACACCGGAAGCCATTACTTAATCATAGAAGAGTAATAAATTAATAAATTAAACGAATCAATGGCCTCCCAGAGCATTTTATATGTTAACCCTCTGCAAACACATGTAGTAGATGTTAACCACACCCATATTGCTGATAAAGACTTCAAAATAAGTGATACAGTCACTAATTTTAATCTTCTAGAGCTCCACTATTGGAGCCATGAAAAATTCATTGATCAAGTTGATTATATCCACCTCTAGGACTCAAACCTACCTAAATACATCTTCCCATAGAAATTTCAGTTTCCAGATCTCATTAGACTCCACTAGATAAGTTATTTACCTAATGAAAGAGCTCTAGTAACCACAATTCAATAAATTGTATTCACAATCCCTGCTCAAACCATAAATCAAATGTGACAGATCCAATCAAAGCCTGATGAAGTCCCATTATCCATTGAAATCCTCACTGAATTATATCTGAAGCTGGAATTTACCATGAGATTTCAAATATTCCAAACCTTCCTTCCTCCATCAGTAGAAACCCCAAAAAATGATCTTCCATTTTCAACTTCCATATTTTAAGAGAGAACTAGACAGATTGTCACAATACTGTCATGCATTTTAGGGTACTTTATTGATGAACATGTTGATGCATCTATCCTACGTTTCCTATCCATATTTTTCCCAGGTCAATCTCTAGCTTCAACATTCAATTTTTCTCAATATATATTAGATTAAATCCATGAGAAACTGAAAAATTACCAGAGGAAGGAGTATTTAAATACTCCTAATTTTTGTTCCATTTTTTCTTATATTTCCAATCAGAAAGGTTTTCAACTAGCCTCCAAAACTAGAAATTGAGGGTAATCCCCATTCATTTTTATTTTGGACTTCCCTTATCAGAATGGATACTAATGAATTCAGCTATAAAGATTTCATTGATTCATTTTTTTATCCAATTTTTAATATGCTAAGCAGTAGCATTCAACCTAGAGTTAGTGAAGAGATAAAGAAATTGTTGCAGTTCTCATATTAAAGTAGAATAGGAGGCTAGTATTTATACCAAAATCATATTGAAATTAGGGTGTATGGAAGCCAAATTACCCCATAAAAGCTTCCCAAATACCTCCCAACGAGGTTATTTTCATTGGATTACATCAGAAAAATCCTAAATTTAGATGAAGTTAATTTCCTTTCAACAAAGAAGAAAACTCAATTTAAGATCAAGAACTAGTTAGGGCCTTTTATTTGCAATAATAGGAATGCTGGTAAGAAAGAAGACAAATATTTACAAGATTTCAAATTCAGTAGCAGTTTCAAATGGAAATATGATCCCTTAGGAGTCATAAGTAAGTTAAGAGTCAAATTAAAATTGACTCCTTTTATTCATGAATCAAAACCTAATGTTGAAAAGTATTCCAACTAGTCAGAGTTGTTGGAAAATATTTTGAATGACATGGAGAAGCAGGTTGATACTAGTTCCATCCTACTTACTCCAGCCCTATAGGACATAAATTCAAAGAGGGCAAGAGAGGAAGGCTCTTATTCTACTAAAACTACTTTTGACACCAAATTCAAGCTAATGTAAAAGAAAAATGAAAAACTAAATCTGGTGATTGAACAGGAATAGATAATTGACACAGTTGAAATTATTGATACAGATATAGTGGTTAGAGATAATGCACCTCCAACAGTGTCAGAAGAAACACAACTGCCATAAACCTCTAGTGCATAAATCATTTAGAAACAACATAGTGCAGAGGTTTCATCATCAAGAAAACTAGTAGATAAAGAGAAGGACATAGTGGAGAAGTACAAAGAAATTAAATTGAAGAGTGAAGCATTGAAAGTCGTAACTTATGCCTAGTATTGGAAACAAACTCCTAGTAACCAAAACATGTTACTTTCAGCTTTTGATTACAAGACTAGAAAGATGCAAATGACATTCTTACAACCAATAGTGCAGGCTCCAAAATCATCAACAGATTACAAGAAAATAGCATTTGAAAGTCTTGCTAAAGATGTGCATCCCATAGATTAGATTGAGTTTCATAAACAAGTTAGAGAAATTATCTATTCCACTATGACAAACAAGGCTTTAAGTGTCCAAAAACTACATAATTCTCTAGAGAATATAAGAGCACAGTTAAAACTAGAGAAATATTATTCACAAGCAAAAGATAATAGAATAAAATCACCGGAAGAATTGTTCATGGAGGTTGGATATGATCCAAAGAATATCAAAGCAGAAGAAGAGCTTATCAAGAAGAAGAATGCAGACATTGCTGCATTGAAGAAACACCTGAAATTACCTACAACAGAGCATCCACAAACTAAATAAATTTTAGAGAATGAAAATCAAAAGGATGAAATGATGAATCTCATCATTCAGTTGACAACTCAACTGAAAGAGATGGAAACTGAAATGGAAAAATTAGTGCAGGAAAAGAAAGCCAGCATGGAAGCAGTTCCTGTCACTGCAATTCCTATAGCTTCAACAGAATTTCCATCTACTATAGCAGCTCCATTACCCACAATAGTTCCAATGACAACAGAAGTTCCAGCAACTACACCAGCTACTACATCAGCAACAACATCAACAGTGTCATCAGCCCATCCTAGTGATGAGGAAATTAAATTGATCAAAGCAATGAAAGATATGTCAATAAAAACTACTGAAATCAATAATATTAAAGAACAAGTGAAAAATATAGAAGATTAAAATAAATTGGCTCAGGTAATGCACAAGGTTGAAACACAAAAATCCAACAGATTGACTAATATAATTCATAAGTTTGAAAAGGAATTATCACTGAAAGAGCCACTATCCCAAGCAAAGCAACAAATATGGGCCAATATGATTAACTTAGTTAATGATATTTGGTCTTCTATTCAAGTTATATTTGAGAAAAAAGATTTGATAAAGGAAGCAAGTGATGCAATCCAAAAGGCCAAAGAAGATCTTGGAAAGAAACTAGAGGAAGCCACTGAGATTATAAAGTTCCTAAATTATAAAAATAGGCAGGAATTAGAAGAACTTAGGATAACAAATAAAACAGAGAACATCTTAGAGGTGAACAAAGTGATTTCCAAGAGAAATATGATGATACAACTTGAATACAAATGCCAAACAATGGAATTGGCAGTGAGCATATTCATGAACAAATTTGACGTTTTGAGACAGAAAGGCACACCTAATCCTTTGGTAATTAATGATAAACTAATGAGAAATGAAGAATATAATAAAAATATCAGGGAAGTAGCTAAAGAGACTTCCAATATTTCATCATTGAAAGGAGTTCCCATAGGCAAATTTCTCCTTCAGAGTTTAGAGAACTTCTTTACCTCCAACATGAGGTAAATCACATTATTGTCAATAAGCCCACATTTTCCAAGTATATTGAGGCTGATGAGATTTACAGGAGAATGGTAAAAATCAAACTTCCAAATGAAGAAGCCTGGGAAAAATGGTGTGATTTAATGTGACAAGTAAAAGTAAAAACATGTAACAGAGCAGTAAGGTGAAAGAAAATTCACAAAGTTAAAGAGTAAACATCGCAGGTATATAAAGCAGTAACATATCAGATGAAGACAGATAAAAGACAGAGTTAAAAGTCAATTCAAATTACAAGCAGCATGAAAGACAACCAGCGTAAAAGATACAGCCAGCGTAAAAGATACAGCCAGCGTGAGAGATAAGATAGTAAATATCAAAGAAGCAAACAATAAATCAAATAAATAGGGACAACTTGCATTTAGCTAAATAAGTGTCTCTATATTCTTGCATGAAGATATTTTATTTCCCTTGAATAAATCCTGGTTAGTTTACAGGATATTTTGTATTAAGTTTTGTATAAATACTTCATCAATTCGAAGTATTGAGTGTGGATTCTTGAACATTTCTATAGTTGAATTGATCTTCTAATAGATGGTTTATTGTAACTTTTCTAAGTTGACAGACAGGACAATAATAAAGGAATTTCATTACAGGATTCATGTGTTGAGCTACTTCAGTGAAGTATATTTCAATTGTTCATTTTATTTCCTTAAGTATTCCATAAACTTTCATGTTTTCTAAATTTAAATGTTATAACAAGAATATTATTGCAGAATTTGTTTTAAGTGCACTATGTTCTGAAATGTTATTGATTTTAATGTTTTATTCTGATATCTAGCTTTGAGAATCCTTAATTGCTCTTTAATCCAAATTGACCTCTTTCACCTTCTTTCATCATCCGGTTTAATGAATCCTAAAATGCTCCTTGATCTGGATTGAAAATCAGTTCACCATTCAACCTTTAAGATCTGGTTTTTCTCAGCTACCTTGCCCTGTAACATTGCTTTTGTAATTTGTTTATGTTATATTTTCTTGATATATTGACTCCATATCCCAATGGAAAATAGATGGGCACCTATCCATATAATTCAGTAATTCCACCAACAAATCAAAATCAAACCAAATCATTCTTACATAACTATCCTAAAATCAATTAAAAAACAAAGTTAAATCATTAAGAGAGATACCTCTCTGAGCCTTAGGAAGGCTAGATCATAATCTCCAAAAGTGGTTGATAGTTACCTCTAATATTTCTTTAAACACACATAACAACCCTTCAAAATTTTGGAGTGATAACATACTAACGACCATACTGGGGAAAATTAGTCCCTATTTTAAACAGATCTTAAAAGAAACAATTCTTCTCATTTTTTACATTAAGATTTGAAAGGGTTGTTAAAATTTATCATTAAAAGTTAAAATTATGGCTTCCAAAATAACATACTATACCACGGCTCATCTCGATCCTTAGCATGTTATAATTGTTGATGATCCTAAATTTTTTTTAAGAAAATCTAAAAAAAATAGAAATTATAGGAAGTATTATTCAATTAATCAAATAAAATTCACTCCCTAAAGAATTATCAAGTATACATGATATTCAATTTGATTTATAATTTGAGCATTCTTTATTTAGAACCAAATCTGAAAATTCAATCTATGATATTGTAATAGATCCTAATTTTATTCAATTTATTGAAGAAAAGAAGGAAATTATACAACTTGACTTAGATCAACAAGTTCTAGAGACTTTTGATAAGCTTGATGTTTTGACCTAAAATTTGATTAAAGATATAGACGAAGCATATTTTCAACAATATGTTGAATTATCTTCCTTAGTTGCTGCTACCCCTAAGCGTTCTAAAAAACCTTCTGAAACTGTAAATACAAATTTATTTAGTACCACCTCATCTATAATATCCACCACAGTTCATTCCACAGAACCATTCATCCCCAAACTTCCTCTTCAACCTAAAGTTTCAAGCTCATCTTCTAGTATTCCAAGTACATATTCAAGCACTTCAAGCTCATATCCAAGTACATCTTCTAGTGTTCCAAGTTCATCTCCAAGCACCACCACTTTACCTCCCAGTTAAGCTAGCATCTTAGCCATGGCAGCCAAATATGCCCCTTTGGTCTTACAAGCCCCTTTAAATGCCATGCCATAGGATTACCAAAGTAAAAAAAATTAGTTTGATGGTACAGGTCAATATACTTCTCAACAACATGTAAATAAAATTACTGATTACTTTGAATTACATGAAGTAGATGAAGATGATGTACAGATGAGATTATTTGCACAAACACTAGTAGGAGATGTTAAGAAATGGTTTAAAGATTTACCTGCTGGTCATATTGTTGATTTAGCGGCTTTCCATAAATTTTTTATCAATAGATGGGAAAGAAAGAAAAATCCTTTACAAATATTATATAGAATATGAAAACATTAGAAGAGATCCTAATGAATCTATTCAAGATTATTGTATTAGGTTTAAC
The DNA here is from genome assembly GCA_034641835.2 of Pinus albicaulis. Lineage (NCBI taxonomy): Eukaryota > Viridiplantae > Streptophyta > Pinopsida > Pinales > Pinaceae > Pinus > Pinus albicaulis. The sequence goes on from CM076580.1 coordinate 63,905,964, forward strand.
ACCATTTATAATGTAATTCCTACAAATATCAAACCTCCACCAAACTTGGCCCTAATCAAATTTCCAAAGGGTTTTCACACTGATATGTCCTATTATTTGAGAGAAAGAAACCTTGAAACTTTAGAACAAATGAAAAGTAATGCAGTTAGTGTAGAAGCTAACTTATTCGCTAAAAGAGCTAGGATGAGAAATGAAATAAGAGTGACTATTAAGGAAGAACCATCTACTTCAGAAATTAAGATAGATAGTTTAGCTAAAAGTATGGAAATAATAATGGATATATTAGAAAACATGGAAAGAAAGCCTCAGTGGGAAAATCAACAACAAGGTCCCAAAATTAGAAATCCCAACTTTAGGAAAAATCATAATACTAGAAAATCAAGAGAAGTAGCACCTAATGAATTGATTAGACCACATTTTCAACAAAACTATGCAGAGATTTCACAACAAAATGATGAAGACCAGGACACCCAGATAAAATTGATGGGAATAAATGATGAAAATACTATTTTTATTACCCAAGAAAAATAGGAATTATACATGTTACAACAATTATAGTTAGAATCTGGAGAGTCCTTTGACTATAAACAAGGTTATGAGTATGCAATATACGAATTTCATAAAAAATATATCCTTAGAAGCAAGAAGAACATAGAAGCCCCTACTAAGAAAACAGTCCAAAATCAGACTAAGAAAACAATAGAAGCTCTTGTGTCCAAAGTGCTACAAATTCTCCCTAGAGAAACTCAGAAAAAATCCACTCCAAAGATTGTAGACATCACATTTGTTGATACTCAAACATCAACTGCTGCTAAAACTTCAACTGCCACTCAAACTGTTCCAGACAAGAAAATTGCAAACAAAAAAGTGGAAACACAAACTGAAATACCAACTATTGATAAAAAAATATAAAAAAACTCAAACCACAATAGGTAATGAGGAAATCATTCAGTTAGGAAAAAATCAAATACCATTTAACATCCAAATTGAGATAGCCAAATTTAAAATACCAGTTCCTTTAACAGAACTGGTGAAAAATGATTCATATAAAGACAAAATCACTGAAACACTGAACATAGGTGAAGGAGAAGATGTTGTTAACCTCAATGATGACCAACCAGAGTTATTATTTTGTCTTGAAGTTAATGGTAAACATAAACAAGGAGGTGTCCCTCCATTCTACATTAGCTTGAACATTCATGACAAAATCTTACACAGTGCTATGTTAGATTTAGGAGCATCTCATAACTTAATGCCAAAAGTTTTCATAGAAAAATTGAACTTAGACATCACTAGACCATATAAAGACTTGTTCTCCTTTGATTCTAGTCAAGTTAAATGCCTTGGCCTAAAAAAATACCTCTGTGTAACTCTAGCCCAATACCTAGCTAAGAGTATTGTCATGGATATTGTAGTTGTTGATATCCCTCCAAAGTATGGAATGTTATTATCTCAACCATGGGGAGAAAAATTACAAGGATCATTGTAGTTAGACATGTCATATGCTACAATTTATATATTTGGTCAGCCCAAAAATCTTTATAGAGAAACTTTGATGAAATACATGGTCAGTAGTGCAAAAAAACCACATAATTATCATATCTATTCCTTGCATTCACATATGGACTCTTTTATCCTATGTAATTCAGACACTGGCAAAGACAAAATCACGACTGTATAATAGAAACATTAAGAAATTGACAGTGACAATATATCTCATGTTTCTATGTGGCATTTAGATTTTTATGGATCGGTAAATAGATTAGGAGTAGGAGCAGGAGTATGGATTTATAACTTAGAAAATTATCATTCAGAAGGACATGCTTTCAGGTTAAACTTTAAATGCATTAATAACATGGCAAAGTATGAAGCATTAGTGTTAGGACTGCAAATTGTAAGAAAAATTGAAGTGAAGAGAGTTTCTGTCATGGGAGACGTTGAACTTATCATAAAACAAATTAAAGAAGAGTATCTTGTCAATAATCCTAGACTTAGCCAATACAGAGAAACCATTCTAGATTTGATAAATTGTTTTCTTGAAACCGACTTTGCTGCTATTCCAAGAAAGCGGAATATGAAAGAACATAGTTTTCCAATTTTTCCAGCACATGCAGATTACCTTTTCATCCAAATCATTAGTACAATGTTGAGGTAAGACATAGGCCAACAATTTCGGATAATTTTAAATATTGGCAAATTTTTTCACAGGACTCACAAATTTACAATTATATGAATGCTGAGGGAGAATTTCAAAATTGTAATATAGATACTGACTATACAATAGATTATACAATAAAAAGTGAAATAGATGTAAATGATGTTGATAAAACTAAAACAACTAGATTTACTAAAGTAGAAATAGATAAATTAGAAAAAGTAGAAATAGATGAATTAACCAATGATGAATCATAAATTCTAAACCTTAAAGATAAATTTTTTCCTAAGGGATTAGCCCCGTTAGAAGATCTTCTTTACTCCAATGATGTAGCCATAAAACCCAAAATAGAGCCTTTAAGGTCAGATATAGAAGAATGTAACATAGGAATAGAAGAAAATCCTAATCTTATCAAAATACCCAAAGCATTACCTCCAATTGAAAAGTTGCAGTACATAAGTTTGTTTAAATAATTTCAAGATGTCTTTGCCTAGAGTTAAGAAGACCTCAAACCTGTTGATGCCAGCATAATCTAGCATAAGATACCAATAAAAACAAATCATAAGCCCTTTAAACAAAATTTTAGGAGAATTAACCATGTTCTTATGCCATTGATAGAAAAAGAATTTAAAAGGATGTATGAGGCTCAAATCATAGCACCCATTAGATATTTTGATTGGGTCTCGAATTTAGTTCCCACTAGAAAGAAAATAGGAGAAATCAGACTCTAATTTGATTTCAGAAACTTAAACAAAGTCTCATTAAAGGATAACTATCCCCTCCCTAAAATGGATCATATTCTATAGAGGGTAGTAGGGTCATCCAGAATTTCATTACTTGATGGATTCTCTGGATACAACCAAATATTAGTACAACTTGGATATCAAGCCAAGACAACATTTACCACTCCCTGGGGAACTTTCATGTACTTGAAAATGCCCTTTGGACTGATGAATGTTGAGTTACATTCCAAATAGCTATGGACATATATTTTGCAAAGGAGATACATGAATTTTTAGTCATTTATCTAGATGATATCACAATATTTTCCAAAATAGATAACGAACATCTAGATCATTTGAGAAGAGTTTTCATAAAATGTAGAAAATTTGGCATTTCCTTGAACCCTAAGAAGACACTCTTTGGATTAGAATAAGGTAAACTCCTGGGACACATAATTTCAAAAGAAGGTATTAGAATTTATCAAGCTAGGATAGAAGAAATCTTAAACATCAATCATCCTAGAAACATCGAATAATTACAGGAATTCTTAGGTAAAATAAATTTTCTTAGAAGATTCAGTTCTAATTTAGTAGAACTAATCAGAGAATTGAATAACATTTAAAAAAAGGATTCAACACTTAAGTGGACAGTAGAGGCTAAATAGGCTTTTGAAGCAATCAAAGAAGCTCTCACTAAAACGCCTGTCCTCATAAGTCCTAATTTCAAAAAATATTTTATAATTTATTCTTTTACTTTGGAACACACCATTGTAGCAGTCTTGTTGCAAAAGAATGATTAGGGTTATGAATAACCCATTTCTTTTTTCAGTAAAAACTTAAGATATGCAACACTAAAGTACAATATTATGGAAAAACAAGCACTTTCTTTAGTGAAAGATATAAAAGATTTCAGAGTGTACATTTTATACTCCCACATAATTGCATATGTTCCAAATTCAGTTGTAAAGGACATCCTAACTCAGAATAGGCCTAATGGAACAAGAGGCAAATGGATTGCCACAATACTAGAATATGACATTGAAATAAAGCCTACAAAATTGATTAAAGGCCAAGGTTTAGCCAAACTCATGGCTGAATTGAACTATCGAACCTTAGATATAAATTTCATTGCAGAAATAGATGATTAGGAAGAGATGGAGACTCCATAGATCAGTGAATCTTTTTTAGATTCACCGTGGTATGCAAACATTATATTTGTTTTACTCAACCTACAAGCTCCTCCTGGTTTATCTAGAACTAAAGGTAGATTCTTGAAAATGCAAGCAATGAAATATTGTATCATAGATAATGCTTTATTTTTTAAAGATCATGGTGGAATTATATTAAACTATTTATTGAAAGATGAAGTTGATAAAGTCATGCAGGAACTTCATGCAGGAGACTATGGAGGACACCTTTACTCGAAAAAAACTCCTAATAAAATTTTGAGGGCAGGTTTTTACTGGCCCACTCTTTTTGTAGATGTCAAAAAGTATGTGACCTCTTGTCACAAATGCCAGATATTTGAAGGGAAGAAGAAACTCTTACCATTACCCCTCAAACCTATCTCAATAGAAATTCCATTTCAACAATTGGGTTTAGACTTCATTGGTGAAATTCACCCACCCTCCTCTGCCCAACATAAATGGTTTTTGAAAGCCACTAATTAATTTACCAAGTGGATAGAAGCCATTCCTTCTAGACAAGCAACAGACTCTGTCATTATCTCATTTCTTGAAAACAACATCCTTTCTAGATTTGCATGCCCACAAAAGCTCATTACTGATAATGTTGTTGCCTTCAAATCCAAGAAAATGATAGACTTTTATAAAAAATACCATATCAACCTTGGCCATTCCACTTCTATTACCCTCAAGGTAATGGACTTGCAGAATCCTCAAACAAAAGCCTAGTTAATATTATCAAGAAGCTGTTAGAAGATAACAAGAAAACCTGGAATAAAAGGTTGGTTAATGCCTTATGGGCAGACAGACTAACTACCAAACAATATATTGGTACAAGTTAGGTCCCTATATTACTAGTATAGTCCCTTATTGTTCTCAGTGTAACCCCCTTATTGTTATTATTGTACCCCTATAACCCCCATATTGTTATTATTGTGCCCTTAAATTATTATTGTTCGGTTGGATAAGATTACATTGTGGCCCCATGGACTCCTATATATAGAAAGGAGGTTTTGTAATTTGTATCATCCAAGAATTATATCTCTTTTATTCTGATTTTGGAGCTAGTTTCACAACATTTGGTATCAAATATTTGGGTTCTAGGGTTTCACTACTACAAACAGGTTATTGTGGAATTTTCGCTATAACGTTTTTTCTATGAAGATTCGGAAGCTGAAATTTTTAGTGTACGAAGAAAAAATCCCAAGGAACATCGTCGCAAAATTTCGGAGCTTGGTTCACAACATTTCTGGAGATATAATCTGTGGAATTTAGGTCATTTTGCAGGCTCCTGAATTTAACCTAAACAGGTCATCATAGTATTTTCGTTATAAAAAATTTTCTACGAAGGTTGCGAGGCTGAAATTTTTAGAGTGCGAAGCTGAAATCTTGAGGAAAATATTCAAAAAAATCCAGATCTTGATTCACCATATTTTCAGAGATATTATCTATGGAAGTTAGGTCTTTTTCAGACTTCTGAATTTCATCTCAAAGAGGTGACCGTGGAAAAATCTTCATGGCTTTCTCTCTGAGAATCAGATTGGAATTTTGTAAAACGTGGTCGCAAGTACATGGACTGTATTTTTTTTTCTATCAATTTCAGAGGCAAAGGAGGAAATAATGACACGTGGAAAGTCGTATAAGTTCAGTCTACTGAACCAGTCCATAATTGGGTCATTGTGGGAGATTAGACATAACTTTTCCTTGAAGAATCAAAATCAGATAAAACCTGTGGCATTTGAAAGAAGCTTCAGAGGGCTACTACAAGGATGAATTTCAGAGATCGAGGATCATAAATTATAGAGATAATTAAATTTCAATATCAAGCTCCTCAACAGCAAGTAAAAGGTGTGTATTTTTTTTTCCTGAATTGCATAAGTCTTCTTTGAAGAATCAAGTTGAATTGATTCCAAGGGCATATTGTAGAATAGATATCAGTATCGGATTCTAAAATGGCCCCTAAAAAGAATTCAACACCCGATAAGCCTTTAGAAGGCTCTACTATGACTCATGAAGACGAAGAATGGCAACATGACATATCAAAATTACAAGAGCAAGTGCAACAAATTTCGCTCTAGCAAAGAGCAACGAAAAATGAGATGGAAGTTTTGAAGAAAGGTGTGGAAACTAAGATGGATGATTTGAAGAAAGGCATGGAAGCTAAGATGAATGGTTTGGAAGTTAAGATGAATGGCATAGAAGTGGGCATGGAAGCTAAGATGGATGACATGGAAGCTAAGATCGATGAAAAAATGAAAGACAACATGGAAAACATGAAGAATGATCTAAAAGTAGACATAGAAGGTTTGGAAAATTTGATACAAGAAATTTTTCCTAATGGTGAAAAGATAGCAGAGGAAACTCATGATGAGAACAAAATAAATGTTAATCGTGATTTCATGAACTCTAATGTTGGAGGGAAGAACCACATATTCCAAAAATGGATATGAGGAAGTTTGATGGAAAGGATCCTGTAACATGGATACTACAGATGGAGCAATATTTTGATCTCAATAATGTTCAAAACACACAAAAGGTACGAATTGCAACTTTACATTTAGAAAAAAATACATTTGTATGGTATCGATGGATTTTCTCCTGTAAACAAATTGTCACTTGGTCAATTTTTACAGAGGAAATGGTAGCACATTATGAGGATACAAAGAGAAACACCTTCTTTATCCAATTGATAAATCTCAAACGAAAGGGTTCAGTGGGGGAGCACATTGAGGACTTCGGAAAATTGAATATAAGGGTAACTGATATTTCAGAGGAACACAATATTGATCTCTTCATAGGTACTTTAAAGGATAACATCCAACATGAAGTTCGTGTTTTGTAACATGATTCATTGGAGAAGGCATTCAGGTTGGCCAGAAAAATTGAATGTAAAATTATGGCGACAAGGAATCCTACCACTCACTTCTATAAAGAGGGAAGTGTTGCTACTCCTAGATTTGCACAACCTACAAAGTTGACACCACAACAATTGGAAGAAAAAAGAGTAAAAGGGCTTTGCTACAGTTGTGATAGCAAATACACTAAATGTCATAAGTGTGCTGAGAAGAAATTATTTTACATAGATTGTGAAGAGGAAGAAGAAAATGAACAAGAATATTCAAAAGAAGAGAGTATACACCACGAACCAACCCTAGAAGAGGAGGAAATGAGTCCAACCATATCGTGTAATGCATTGTCAGGAATTACCACTCCTCAAAATCTCAAGATAGAAGGACATATCAAGAAGAAAAAGGTAATAGTATTGATTGATTCAGGTAGTACCCATAATTTTATTCATTTTAAGGTAGCCAAGGAATTGAATTGTTTCCTATACCCATCACCATAATTTCAAGTGATGGTTGCAGATGGAGGAACTATAAATTTCTCTAGAAAATTCCATAATATCAAGATAACCATGGGGGAATATGTATTGAATAGTCAATGCTTTCCATTCCTATGGGAGGTGTTGATGTTGTACTAGGAGTACAATGGTTACAATCCTTGGGGACAGTAGCTTTTAATTTTCAAGAACTTTTCTTGAAATTTTTTTCAGAAGGAAAGGAAGTCGAATTACGGGGTATTGCAGTGAAGCCAGGAAAGATAATAAGCTCCAATTTCATGACAAAGCTTATAAATAAAGAACAATGAGGCATAATTTCACAATTATGCTCACTAGAAGTTCCAACATCAAAATCATCGATTTCTTTAGATCTCCAAAAATTCTTGGAAAATCATTCCAAGGTGTTTGAAACTCCCAAAGGACTCCCACCTATTCGTGATCATGATCATGCTATTCATTTGATTCCAGGAAGTGTTCCTCCAAACATCAGGCCTTATAGATATCCTTATGTCCAAAAGAGAGAAATTGAACATATGATTGCAAAAATATTAGAGGACGATATAATTCAACCTAGTCAAAGTTCTTTCTCAGCTCCTGTAGTATTTGTACACAAGAAGGATGGATCATGGCACATGTGTTCGGATTATAGGGAGCTCAATAAGCTCACCATTAAAGACAGATTTCCCATTCCTGTGAATGATGAATTATTGGATGAATTACATGGAGCAATTTATTTTACCAAGTTGTATCATTGTTCAGGATATCATCAAATTAGAATGAAGACTGAAGATATTCCGAAAACAACATTTTGAACTCATGAAGGTCATGAATTTTTGGTCATGCCTTTTGGCCTTACCAATGCACCTTCTACATTTCAAGGGTTGATGAATTCCATTTTCAAACCCTTCCTTAGAAAATTTTTGCTAGTATTTTTTGATGATATACTAATCTATAGTAGGTCTTGGAAGGATCATGTTCAACATGTTGGCAGGGTGCTCAAACTATTACAGGAGAAACAACTATATGCAAAAACATCCAAATGTTTCTTTGGAGTACAAGAGGTGGAATATCTGGGTCATATTGTATCTCATGAGGGTGCTAAGGTAGACCCTAAAAAAATTAAATCCATTAAGGAATGGAAAGTCCCCACAACCATAAAGCAGTTGTGAGGATTTCTCGGGTTAACAGGGTATTATCGCAAGTTTGTTAAGAATTATGGGAGAATAGTAGCACCTCTAACAACATTATTGAAGAAATATGCATTTTCATGGACTCCTGGAGCAACTAAGACCTTTGAACATCTTAAAGAAGTTGTTGTGGATCATATTCGTATCCTTTTATTTTTCAAATATTTGAAAAAATAAAATATAAAATGTGGGAAAATATGTTAAAGGATCGAAGTCTTATACTTTAGCATGAAAAAATATTTATGTACATCAAAGTTTAAGTTAAATTTTAAACATTTAAAATTTATAATTGTGGGTCTGGTATTAAATGTTAAACAGTGATTGGTTTGAATAGCAGAAAGTGTCGATCATTAAAATATTTATCAAAATTCCCAACCCGCGAGCACAACTAGCACGCCAGATACCATGAGGAGTGCCTCTGCAGTTGACCAGGTTGACTGTGGGGACAGTGGAGATCAATGACGGAGATTGAAAGCAGGGGCACCAGCCAAAGTTTTCATCTGTACCCCGAGAGCCCCCGTAGTGACGTAAGACATTGAGATGGTCACACCTATCTTCCACGTCAAGCAGAGTTAACAGCTTGCTGGCGTGTCTTGTCAACATTTAATTTAAAACCCGCACCACCTATTTAAAGAATTTTTTTTCTATTTTTCAAACTTACTTGTGAATTTCTGCGCTGCACCTCATTTTAGCTTTCTGCCACCTGCAAAATTTGACCACCCTGTAAACTGTTTTCCACGTAAACTTTTAACCATGGTTAAACGGTCATCCCTATCAGGTTCAACCAGCCATATCCCTCTCATGGATACTGAGAGGGATATTCAAGATACCCTCTATTCAGTAATTCACCTCCCCTTTTACCAGTAAGTTATCTTGAATGCTAATGCCTCCCCTATGTGTTCAGCCATGGTCAAGTCTGGAGTCTTGTCTGCATGCATTCCTAAAACCCACCTTTTCCCCAAATTCATCTATTGGTTGGTATCCTTTATGTATCCAGGGAAGTGTTTTGTCATGAATTCCCAAGGAGAAAATGTTTTGCAAGTGTCTACCCTATTAATCCGCCAAGCCCTGTGCTATCCCGAGTCAGAGTCATCCATTCAATTTTCTGACAATTCACTGGTTCAGTATTATGAAAATATTGCAGGAGAATAATTCAATAAGTTCATGTTTCATTTGAAGCTTGACATGAAGCATTTTCAGCCAGATTGCAAGGAGTTTGATATGGGGGTTTTTGATGCTGAGACTCGTCCAGTATTGAGTCATATTGCAAAAATTCTAGGTAAGTATGATGATAATACAGTGGATAAATCTGTTCTAGGAATGTTTGCCATGATGATGAAGCCAGGAATGGTGCTGGATATTCCATCATATTGGCAAGAAGCAGTCAACTCACAATTGATGAGCCTCTCATTAACAGGTTCCTTTAAATTTCCCTCATTAACTGTATATTTGTTCTTATACTAGAATGTAGAAGAAATCATGCATTTATGTCTAAATATTATGGATGTAAATAAAAGAAGGAAATCAGTGATATTTTGGACAGATGTAGTTATAAGGGAGAAAAATGAGGCAGGGTTGTTTGATTTTGATATTTATTACATGCCAACTGCATACAAAATATTGAATGGAAGTCCTCCTCCCTGTTTCCTACCTAAAGCTCAGGAGTTTTTTCATTTAGGAAATAACTGTAAACATGGAGACTGGTTTGTTTTTTAGGAATATTCTGAAATAAGGCTATATGGAGAAAGTGTTGAGCCTTACAAACTTCCAACTTTTGTGCCAATGAGAATTTTTGCTTTAGAGTTCATTAGACAGAGTCTAAATGTTGATCAAGTTCATTTTGTTCCTATGAAGAAAGGACACGTGAATAAATTACCCATGGTTGTAGGCCCTTTCATAGTAAATATGAGATAGGAATTTAATGAAGTAACAAAAATGTTAGATGACATGTATATGTTATTAGGAGAAAGTTGGGCTTATCACCCATATAGTGTTATTTAAAATAGAAGGATTGAGAATGGGTATCTTGCTTTCATTCATGAAAGTAGGCCAGAACAAGAGAAGATGGCATGTAAATATGTGAAGAAATCATTAGATGCTAACATTTAAACTCCTATTATAGCAGAGAAAATGGCTAAAAGAACCAAGGAAATGGTGATTGATCTAGATGATGAGGAGCAGGGAGCCATGAAGAGAACAAAAATTACTGAAGAGCCTACATCTACTAGTCCTAGTTTTTCTTTGCATTTGGGAGAAGAACAAAATGCTCCTGCCTCACCCAAGAATCATGAAGCTTCTCATGAACAGGTGCCCTTGATTAAACATATGTTTTCACAAATTGAAGAAAGAAATCAGAGGATGAAGGCCAGCATGGAGGCCCAAGCTAAACATCAAGTCACTACACAAAAAAAAAATTTGTTAATTGTAATGGATCTTGAAAAATATCAGTTTAGAATTTCCCTCTCACATCCTACATATATGTCAATTGGTTCTTCCAGCAATTTCAACATTGTTAATGTGATTGTGGATGTAAAGAAGATTCCTCTAATATATAAAATGTACTTGCATATGCAAATAGGTCAATTGATTGTAAATGACCTCACAAAGACTAATACAATGGCAATAAAGGCAGAGAATATGTTGGGTAAAGTAATTAAATAGTTGAAGTTAGAAAAGGCTAACTCAAGAGCCTTAACAGTTCGAAATGAAGAATTGAAGAAGATTATTATAAAAATTGGAGTAGACCCTAGTGATAAGACTGCTGTGCAGAAATTCATGCAAAGTGTTGAGGTAAAGATATCTACATTAAGGAAGAAATTGAAGTTACCTACTGGTGAACATTCAATGGCTAAAGAAGTTGCAGAGGTAGAGAAGGAAAAGGAAAAGTTGTTGCAATAGCTCATGCAGAAGGATGAAGAACTATCCAAAATAAAGCAGACTGCAATTTCACTGCAAAATCATATTGATAATCATAATTGTACTTTTGTTTTTCCTACAGGTGATGAAGACCCTCAAACACAAATTATTCAATTAAATACTGAGTTGCAGATGGATGAAAGAGACAGAAAGAAGGCTCAAACAGATCTAGAGACTGAAACAAAATTGATGAAGGTCATATAAAATGAAGCAGATAAATACAAAATGGATTTCTGAAATGTTGAAGCTGAGATTAAGAATCTCAAAGAAAGAATGAAAGGTAATATTTCACTAGTACAAGGTAAAGATATCATTTGGACTGATATCATTTCAGAAATGAAATCCAATTGGTCATTCATGATGATAATTGCAAAATAAAAAAGCCTTGTTGTAGAGTGTGAAGAACCAATTATGGCTGATAAGCAAAAAGGAATTAACAGAGCCATTTGGGCCAGAAGATGTATTGATTTTATTAATTCCAAATCAGATCGGGAGTTAGAGGAGAATGATATGTAGGATAAAATGTTATATGCAGTGGAAATTAATAAAATGATTGTTAGGAATGATCTCAGAAAGGATGCAGAAAAGAAACTAATGGAAATCAAAGAAGCAGTAAGTTAATTTGATAAATATTTTGATAAAATGACAAGAGTAGGCTTGCCATCATGTTTGGGAGCTGAAGGAAATATTTTTCCATGGAGCTCTTATGAGAATTTACTGGTGATGAAAAAGAGCAAGATTGATAACAGACATGAAAAGACTCAGGTTCTTAAAGGAGAGACAATGGTAAACTTCTTGCAAAGACATTTTCAACTCTTACAGATGGTAAAAACTCTTTTCTTAGAAAGGCCTTCTTATGATCAAATTACTCCATTCAGATTGGAATATCACAATCTGACACATTCATCCAGGACGAAGGTAGAAATATGGAAAAAGTGTAGAGCTTGGAAAATTGACCTGCTAAAAGGATCAGCAGCAAAGAAATACAAACCAGTTAACCAAGGAAAAGAAGCCACATCATCAACAATTTCTATAGATTAGGATTATTATTTTATGTTATTTTGTGAAGACAATGTAATTGTAATAAGACATTTTCAAGGCATGTAATAGACAGCCTTCGAAGTCTTGAAGTAGTTTTGGTAGTTAGGATTGGTTACAGCAATTCCAAACTACTTTTTACTGTATTTAATGTAATTTTCAAGAGGAAGAAAGGTTCCGAGTTTTGGACCTCCAGACAAATATTTTTGTACTCAAAGATTAAAAGATTAATGAATGAGTAAGCAAGTTTCTAGCATTTTTTTTATGTTGAAATGTATTCAAGTTTTCGTTATGTATTTCCATCTATGAATAAAACAAGGTTATGAGCAGCAGATCTCTTTTTACTTCTGTGTATAAGAGTTAAAAAAACTTAATTGGCGCTCCTTTGTTTTAACTATTTATTTCTCATATTTCTTCTGGGGTTTGGAATGATATTTTTTGTATAAAACATCATATCAGTTTGGACTTCTTCTTACATTTTCTTCTAGTCACTTCATTCAACATCAACAGATGGTAGCATTGTGAAGTATTCATAATATTTGATATTTAAGGGTTTGATGATAAATACTTGAGGGTTAATAAAACAGAGACATAAAAATTTGTGACATAATCATAAAATGTCTTAAGAACTGATTCCTTATCAAAGCTAAGGGATTGTCTCTTAAGGTACAACATTAATTGGCGATGTTGTCGGGGAACGAAGATTCAAAGGTTTTCTCTGGGTTTTGTTCATATTTCCTCTGGTTCTTCAAGGGGAGGAAATACTAAGCTGTGCTTTATTTTAAATAATTATAGCTCCTAAGAGGCCTCACATGAGGTCAGATACCTCTAAAAAAAAAGTCCCTATTCTGTCAAATCCAGCAAAGTTAGTTTCAAAGAAGGGCCAGAAATCAAAAATATCTTCTACACCCGATGCCACACTGCTTGCACCAGGTAGCAATTCTCATATTTTTCCATCCAAGGAAATTTCCCAGAAACTCATTTTCCCGGAAATGAACCCTTATCATCACCCATTAATTTCCAAGAACCAACATTAAAAGAATTGTCTTTTGAGTCTGTATCATTTCCATTCATAGAATCTCAACCTAATTCAGTTACCAGTTCTTCTTCTATGATTCATATACCCCTTCACATGTCAGTTGTTCCACCCCTTTTATCCCCACCTACAACTGGTATTCATTTTACCCCTGCTCAAGGAGCAGTCAATTAGAGCATAAACATGGCAGCCCCTACTTTCTTTATGAATAGATATGCACCATTAAATCTACCCCAAACAATGAATGCAATGCCTCAGGAGTTCCTTAAGTTACTCCCTATATTTACTGGTGGAGATGAAATAACTGCAGAACAACACTTGCCTTTGTTTTGCACTTTTGCTGAAAACTTTAATGTAGAACATCTTGATGTTGTAATGAGACTTTTTGTATAGTCTCTAAGTGTAGAGGCAAGAAAATGGTTTAAAGGATTACCTAATGGTTCAATCAATGATTGGGATGAATTAGAAAGACAATTCATCCAGAGATGGGGTGAAAAAAGAGACCATGGTTATTCTTTAACAGAATTTAATGCTATAAAGAAAAAATAAAATGAAAGTATGAGTGATTTTGTCAAAATATTTAATAAGTTGTACAATATTTTTCCTGTGGAAATGAAACCTCCTCCTATTGGAGCAAGGGTTGTTTTTGTTGGTGCATTTGCATCAGATTTTAGTTTTACCTTGAGAGAAAGAAGAGCCTCCACTCTTGAACAAATTCAAACTAATGCCTTAGAAATTGAGGCAAACATGATTGCTGCTGGAAAGGTTCAAGACAAGGGAAAAGCTAAAGAAGAATATTCCTCACAAGATCAAAGGATAGATGATATGACTAAGGTCATTAAAAAATTGTCAAATAAATTAGTAAATATGGAATTAGATAACAAGAAACCTACACAACAAAAATAGAGGGGTTTTCAATCCCCAATTCAGAAAACAACCCCTACAAATTCTACAAATATAAAGAAAATATCAAGATCAAGTCCAAGCACCTTTATATATAGAGGAAACCCCATCACATTGTGCTGATAATGATCATAAAGAAGATGAAGATCAAATTTCTGATGTACATGTGGAAGATGGTGAAACAGAAGAAGAGAGTGAGAAATAATATGCAGAAGAATGTAAATAAGTTGTTATCTCATTTGATCAGGAAGAAATGGATGATTATTACAAAAAATTTACTGATTTAATGCAAGCAGAGTTGCATAAAAAATATGATTTGAGGTCGAAAAAGAGGTTTAGAACTTAGGATGATGAAGGAGAGGAATCAGAATCAGTACCTACTTCAATGGTGACTCCACTACAAAAGAATCCTATTAAAAAATCAGATAAGGGGAAACATCCCATGAATCAAGAAAAAGAGAAAGAGAAGCAGCAAGCTGAAGCTCCTCAAATAAAATCTAATGACCCAAATATTTTGGAGAAAATTGTTACTATTCCTGATCAACATGCAAATTCAATTAAAAAGCAAGAAGAACCTGAAAAGTTAACAAAACAAAATCAAACTTTTAGCTTTTCTAAAGAATTAGTAAAAGTAAAGATTCAAGTGCCACTTCTTGAGTTGGTCAAAACACCTGGTTATAAGAAAGAAATTGTAGAGTTTATTAATTTATCTCAGTCTGATGAGGTGGGTGATATAGTGAATCTGCAAGGAGAGAAACCAGTGGTTACTTTTGGACCTCATGTTGAAGAGGTAGATTCTTCTGTTCCACCTTTTTATATATCAGTTCTGTTGCATTATTTCATTTTACATAATTGTATGCTAGATTCTGGAGCATCACATAATCTAATGCCAATGTCTGTGATGAAAGAATTGAATTTAAAAATCACCAAACCATATAGAGACCTTTATTCCTTTGATTCAAAAAGGGTGAAGTGTGTGGGTCTTATCAAGGATATGGTTGTTTCCTTGGCTCAAACTCCAGCTAAGAGTATTATTATGGATGTGTTAGTAGCAGATATCCCAGCTAGATTTGGTATGTTGTTTTCTAGATCTTGGGGGGAAAAGCTTGGAGGAGTTTTGAAATTGGATTTCACATATGCTATCATTCTTGTTTTTAATGGGGAGGAAAGGAGGTTATACAGAGAAACTAGATTCTTGAAAACTACTACCAAGAAAGATGCAGGTAATTCCCCCATTTATGGCCAAGAGAAGGAGGAACTCTCTTGTTTCATGCTGCATGAAGATGCAGAATTTGCTGAAGATTCAAAAAAGTAGCTGGTTTCAGCCAATGTACATAAAGAGTTGTGTTCAAATAAAATTTGGAAGTGTTATTTTGATGGTGCATTCTCTAAGGAGGGCACTGGAGCTGGATTCATATTTATATATCATGAAGGTAACTTCTTACCTTTTTCCTTCAAATTGGAATTTGAATCTACTAACAATGTGGCTGAATATGAAGCATTGATTCTAAGTCTGTAGATAGCTAAACAAATGGGAATTTAGTTTTTATCTGTTTTTGGTGACTCTGAATTAATCATAAGACAAATTAAGAATTGGTGCCAGACTAAACATCCCATATTGAGATCTTATAGAAATGAGGTGTGGGATTTAGTTGAGAATTATTTTGAGGCTTTTAATTTACAATTTATTCCAAGAGAAGAGAAGAGAATGGCAGATTCATTGGCAGTTGGAGCTAGCACATTTAAACCACCAATTAATCCAAGATTGAGATATGAAATTGAATTGAGATATAGGCCTTCAATCCCTGATAATGTAAAACATTGGCAGGTTTTTGAGGATGATGAACAAATTAATCAATTTTTAACAATGATTGGAATTTTTGAAGATAGTTAAATTGATTTAGAAGTTTATGAAAGTGGTCAAAGTGATATGTCCAAAAATCTGAAGCATTCAATTAGTGATCAAAAGATAATTCAATTGAAAGATAATATTTTTCCCAGAGGCCTGGTACCTCTTGAAATATTGTTTGATGCTAATGATGTGTCAATGAACCAGAAAAAAGTATATCAAGATGGAGAAATGGAGGACTGAAATTTAGGGACTCAACATGAGCCTAAATTAGTCAAATTGTTTAGAGGAGTTCCTAAGGAGTACAAAGAAAGGTATGTAAATATTTTTAAACAATTCATGGACGTATTTGCATGGTCATATGAATATTTGTAAACTTATGATTTGGATATTATTCAACATAAAATACCACTGAAAGATGGGGTTAAACCACACGAGCAGAAGCTCAGACAAATTAACCCACTATTGCTAGCTCCAATTAAAAAAGAGGTGAAAAAACTTTTTCAAGAAAAAATCATAGCTCCACTAAGATATTCAAATTGGGTTTTGAATCTGGTACTAGTCAGGAAGAAAAATGGAGAGATAAGATTATGTGTGGACTTCAAAAATTTGAACAGAGCTTCCTTAAAAGACAACTATCCTTTACCCAAGATGGATTTTGTTTTGCAAAAAGTAACTGGAGGATTCAGGTTATCCATGGTTGATGGTTTTTATGGGTATAATTAGGTGGCTGTGGAGAAGGAATATCAAAAGAAGACTGCTTTCACCACACCTTGGGGAACATTTATGTATGCCACGATGCCATTTGGCCTCATGAATGCAGGAGAAACTTTCCAAAGAGAAATGGATATTGCTTTTGTGGGTGATAAATTTGTAGTTATTTATCTTGATGATGTTACTATTTTTTCAGGTTCTGATGATGAACACTTAGAACACTTGAAGAAAGCTTTCCTGAAATGCATAAAATTTGGATTATCATTAAATCCCAAGAAATCTTTGTTTTCTTTAGAAGAAGGTAAGTTGTTGGGTCACATAGTTTCAAAACAAGGAGTAAAGATTGAGCCTGCAAGGGTTGAAGCTATATAGACCATTCCACTACCTAGAAGTAAAAAAGACATCCAAAGGTTTCTGGGAAAAATCAATTTTCTGAGAAGATTTGTCCCAAATTATGTTGAAATTGTCAGGAAAATAACAGATATGTTAAAAAATAATGTTGAAGTAAAATGGGACAAAGATGCAAGAGAATCATTTGGTAGAATTAAAGAAGCTCTCCAAGAAGCTCCTGACTTAATCAGTCCATATTACTTAAAAAAATTTCAGGTCTTCTCATTTGCATTATCTTCTACTATTACTGTTGTATTATTACAAAAAAATGAAGAAGGTAGTGAACAACCTGTATCTTTTTTCAGCAAAGTCCTCAGAGATGCAGAGCTGAAGTATAATATCCTAGAGAAACAAGTTTATGCTTTATTAAAATCATTAAAGGCTTTCAAAACCTATATACTTCATTCTCAAATAATAGCATATGTGCCTAATTCTGTTGTAAAGGATGTGCTAGTACAGAATGGTGTGGAAGGAAAAAGAGGAAAATGGATTGCCAAAATCCAGGAATATGACTTGGATATCAAACCAACAAAGTTAATAAAAGGACAGGGACTAGCCAAAGTTAATAATTTCCAAGCTTTGGGAATTAGTTTACTTGTGCTTGTAGATAAAGTGACTGAAGGAACATATCAGATTAAGACAAAGTTAGCAATTAAGTACAAATTTCTTTGTTCAGGATGGTATAAGGATATCATTCATTATCTCTGTTTCTTTTCTTGTCCTCCTTCAATAAACAAAGCTAAGTACAGATCTCTGAAACTTAAATCTCAACCTTGTGTTATAATTGAAGCTAAGTTGTATTGGAAAGATCCTGCTGGTGTATTGATGTTATGTTTGACAGAAGAGGAAACCATGGAGGTGATTGAAGAATATCATGAATGCTTGTGTGGAGGTCACTGCAGTTGGAAGGTAACTTCTCATAAGATTCTTAAATTAGGTTTTTATTGGCTCTCTTTATTTGCTGATGTATACAGAACTGTTAGAAATTGCCAAAAATGCCAATTTTTTGCAGAAAAGAAAAGGCTAGCTCCTTTACCACTTCTTCCTATATTTATTGAAGAACCTTTCAAACAATGGGGATTGGATTTCATTGGAGAGATTAATCCACCATAAAGTAGGCAGTTTAAGTGGACTCTAACTACTATTGATTATTTTACAAAATGGGTAGAGGTAGTTCCTACTAGAAAGGAAAACGATTTGGTTGTGATGAAGTTTTTGGAGGAGAATATTTTCAATATATTTGGATGTCCAATAAAAATTGTAACAGACAATGCTCAGGTTTTCAATTAAGTCAGATTCATAAATTTTTGTCAGACTTATAATTGTTGAACCCTTAGTTAAACTGAGAGGGGGTGGGGGGGGGGGGGGGGGGGGGGGGGTGGTGAATCAATTTAACACATTCATGATATTTTAAACTTTCTATTAAACCTTATTTACACCTTCATTTCATATCCAACTTAATATGTGAGTAATCTTAGAATGTGAGCAGCAAGTATTAGTATAATATAACAACAGACTTAATATGAGAGCATCAGGTATTAAGCAGATGATATAAATCGGATCAACACATAAAAATCATGCACAGAGACACCAGATATAAGTGGAAACCCATAAAGGGAGAAAACCACATCTTATTATTGTTATGATGCAAAGGCAAGCTCCAACTCCCTCTCACCACTGTTTTTCTGCAGGCACCAACCTACAGGAGGCTCCTACCTCAATTCTGCAAGCTACAACTTGCAAGGAAGCACCAAATCCCTTCAATTTTTTGCAGGCACCAACCTACAGGAGGCTCCAACCTCAGTCAGCTACAACTGACAGCTATCAAGCTGCAACTTGATAGGGAAGCTCCAACTTCCTCAATTTTTCAAACTGAATGTTTGCTGATTTACCTTAGATATCATCTATGTTCTGTAGCTTCTCTTTCTGCTCTTCTTTTCTTAATCTTCTCTGCCTTACACTTCTATACTCTGCCTTCTCTATATTTTCTCTCTCTCTAACATCTTTTTGCATATCCAGTTGATATTATTTATAGAGTTCCTCACATGACTGTTTGTATTTCACAAAGAATTTGGAGTGAACAGTCATGACTCTTTGGCTTCTGTCTTCTCATTC
The DNA here is from genome assembly GCA_034641835.2 of Pinus albicaulis. Taxonomy (NCBI): domain Eukaryota; kingdom Viridiplantae; phylum Streptophyta; class Pinopsida; order Pinales; family Pinaceae; genus Pinus; species Pinus albicaulis. The sequence goes on from CM076580.1 coordinate 63,925,513, forward strand.
CTTTTATCTGCCATAACTATAGGTGCTTATTTTAATATTACAGTGGGATATTTTCTCTCTTCCGGAAACTTTCCAATGCATCATAAACAATAAAAATCAATTAAAACATTTACATTCAAATTACAATGAGAACTCCAACTCAACTCATTTGGTCTTTTGGCTTGCTGCGTGTTTGTCTTTTCTTTGACTGTGTCTGTCTTTTCCGTGACTGTGTTTTATCTCTTTTCATCTCTGTTTTCTCTTTTTTCCTCTGCTGTGGTGTAACTGCTGCATACGTGTAATTGTGCCTTTTATATTAGTGCATTTTATATAAATATGTAACAGCCGGCGTTAAATCTGGGCAAACTCCAACCCTTTACACACAGCAAGTGTCTTGTTGATGTGGCGAGTTCCGCAAGCGGAACATACGTTGATCACAATTGTTTTATATTAATAATCGCCCTCCCATTAAAGCCGAGGCATATATATATAACCCACGGATCATGCGGCTCATCAAAACAACGTTATATATATATATACGACAACGCCCCTTATATATATATAATCCAACTTCAGATCTTGGCATAAGTTTAACCTAAAAACTTGCCCTTTTAGGTATGATTTAAATCAATTCTTGGCCATATATAATAAAACCTATTTCAACATATAAAAAAAAAATTCGGGCCCACTTGAAACGTTTTCCGATGCGATATACTAATCCTCCACCGGTTAGTATATGCGATGGATGCGATGGTTGCACTGGTTGTGATGGATGTGATGGTTGCGATGCGATGGTTTTATGCTATGGTTGGATCCTTTGTGTTGGTTGCGATGCGATGGTTTTATGCGATGGTTGGATCCTTTGCGATGGTTGCGATGTGATGATTTTATGCGCTCCATATAACTTAATAAAAATGCTTTGGACCTTTGATTCTTTTAATATACTCCGTCAGACCTTATACTAAGTTTAATAAACCAAATTTATTATGTATATTTCTGCCCCAGGCCCACAATGCAATCAAAAGACCAATCAAACACACGCAGTGTACCTGGCTTAACCTCCGGGCTTTTTCATTAAACTTCGTGCGGGTCCTGCGAGCGATCACCATTAGATGTCGAGCCACTAGATCAACGGTCTATAACTATATTGCTCGGCATCTTCGGTCGATGTAGAACGTGCAATGGCACACTTTAACTGGCGGTTTTCAATTTCATTTAGGGACACACGTCACAAATCCTATGGAATCGCTGCAAATTCGGGAATATTGCTTGCCCGACGGATGGTGGTGCGATGAAACCCACGGTTTCGCTCCAAACCGCCGTCACTATTCCTCTCAGTCACAGTTCCGTTCTCTACTCCAGGTTTCGGTCCTCCACGATTTCAATTATATATAAATAACTATTCATCGCTTCTCACCGCTGTGATTTCTTTTGTTACGACTATGGTTCCACTCCATTCATACTACGCATTTGAATATGGTTCAACTCCATTCACACTGTGCATTTGAATATAAAGCGTCGTTGGAGTATGCGATTCCCGGAATGAAATTTATATTAACTATGCATTACATTTTCGCTTGGGTTATGATTCTCGGAATTATATTTATGTTATGAGTAACGCCCGGCTGGGTAAATATTCTCGAAAAAACAGCTGTTTCTCTGCAATAACAGCTGTGTCTCTACCTCTACTGCTTTTGTCGTGCTGCCTCTACCTTTACTACTATGATAACGGCTCTGCCTCTATTATATTCGCTGCTTCCTTTGCCTTTCTCTGTCTTTGCTGCCTCCTTTGCCATCAATGAAAACATTTCCAATAGTCTCCCCCTTTGGCATTGATGTCAATACACTTCCTTTGTTTTCCTGATATAGTTCTTTCTCCTGTTGCTTCCTCTTCTTAATGTTGCTTGCTCTTCCTCCCCCTTTGACATCAATGGCAAGGGGTTCGAATTTTTTGTGAAGCTTCTATTCTCTGATGCTGTGTTTTTATTCCTTTTTCAGTATTTCATGCATTTCCTGAAATTTCCTGACTTTGTACGCTGCTGCTCCAAACTTTGGATTAGATACATGTTGGGTTCACTATTCTTCTGCTACATGACAGACCCTTTTGCCTTTTTGTTGATTCTTTTATGCTGAATGTATTATTGCCATAATACCTTTGATCCTGAGGACCTGTTTTCATGCTTCCCTTGCTGGCTGATCTCCCCCTAAGAATGATATTTTCGTTTCTGTTCTCCCCCTGATACTGTGCTTTCTCTTCATATCAGAGAGTAGCATCTACAGATACTACCCCTAATTTGTCTCTCAAATATTCAAATGGCTCTCTAGCAAGTGGTTTGGTAAATATATCTGTTGTATGTTCTTTTGTTGGTACATACTCCAGTTTTACTATCTTCTGAACCACTTGTTCTCAGAGAAAATGATACTTGATTGGAATATGTTTGGTTTTTGAGTGAAGCACGGGATTTTTAGATATACTTATAGCACTTGTATTATCACATTTGATTGAGATAGGTTCATCAATGCTTACCTTCATGTCTTGGAGGGTTTGCTTCATCCACATGACTTGTGTACAACATGCTATTGCTGCTATATATTCTGCTTCAGCTGTAGACAGAGAGATAGATGTTTGTTTCTTGCTTAACCATGCCACCAGACTTTCTCCTAGATAGAATGCACCTCCACTTGTACTCTTCCTATCATCCACACAGCTGGCCCAATCTGCATCTGTGTATGCTGTCAAGGTGAAGCTTTTGCCTTTAGGATACCAAAGTCCATGTTGTGTTGTTCCTTGTAGATATCTGAATATTCTTTTGACTGCAAGGAGGTGATTTTGTTTAGGTGCTGCTTGATATCTAGCCACTAGTCCTACTACTAGCATGATGTCTGGTCTTGATGCAGTCAGATACAATAGACTTCCAATCATGGATCTGTAGAGTTTTTTATCTATATCAGTAGACCCATCATCAGCACATAGCTTGCAACCTGTGGTCATGGGAGTTGACACAGGTTTGCAGTCCTCCATTTTGAACTTTTTCAACATTTCCTTTAAGTATTTTTCCTGTGAGATGAATATACCTGTGTTCTTTTGCTGAATTTGAAGTCCTAAATAGAAAGTGAGTTCTCCAATCATAGACATCTCAAACTCTGGTTTCATCTCATCATCAAACCCTTTTGCTAGTTCTTCTCTGTTGCTTCCAAACATAATGTCATCAACATATACTACAACAATCAGGAGTTCATCTTCATGGGCTTTTATGTATAGATTGATGTCTACTCCACCTCTTTTAAAGCCTTGTTTTTGGAAATACTTATCCAGTCTTGAGTACCAAGCACGAGGAGCCTGTTTCACTCCATATAGGGCCTTCTTCAGTCTGCACACATAGTCTCCTTTGCCTGTCAATGAGAAGTCTTCTGGTTGTTCCATGTAGACTTCTTCTTCTAAGTCTCCATTCAGAAATGCAGATTTTATATCCATTTAATATAATTTGAAGTTTTGGTAGCATGCAAATGCCAGGAACATTCTAATAGCTTCCATTCTGGCTACAAGGGAAAATGTTTCATCGTAATCAAGTCCTTCAATTTGTGAGTATCCTTTGCAGACCAGCCTAGCTTTATTCCTGATCACTTGTCCTTGCTCATTCATTTTTTTTTTTGAATACCCATTTTGAACCAATGATATTTTTCTCAATTGGTCTAGGAACTAGTTCCCAGGTATTGTTCTTTTCAATTTGGTCCAATTCCTCATTCATTTCTTTTACCCAAGACTTGTCCTTGTTGGCTTCTTCAAATTTCTTTGGCTGTATTTGTGACAGCATGGCTATGTATACTTCTTCAGTTTGTTTTGTTAGCTGCCTTCTTGTCTAGACCCCTGCTTTCTTATCTCCTATGATTTGATCTTCGGGATGATTCTTCTGAGTGTATCTTGAGGGGGCTTTCGAGCTCAGCCCTTCATCTTCTGTAGTCTTGCTTGTTTCATCATCATTCTGGTCTTCTTCTTCATGGTTATCTGATGGACTGCAACAGTCAGTATCTCTTGTATTGTTTGGAAGTTCTTCATCAAATCTCACATCAATGCTTTCTACTATTTTCCGAAGAGTCTTGTTGTAGCACCTATACCCTTTGCTTTTGGATGCATATCCTAGAAATATTCCTTCATCTGCTCTTGCATCAAATTTTCCAAGATTTTCATCATTATTCTTTATGTAACACTTGCTACCAAAGATTCTGAAATGTTTGACTGAAGCTGGCTTTCCATGCCACAGTTCGTAGGGATTTTTGTCACTACTTGGCCTTAAGTGAGCTTTATTAAGGATATGTACTACTGTGTGTACTGATTCTTCCCAGAAGGTTTGAAAAATATTATTCTCTTGCATCATGGCTCTGGCAATTTGTTGAACAGATCTGTTTTGTCTCTCTGCTACTCCATTCTGCTGAGGTGTCCCTGCAATAGTAAATTGTTGTTTTATTCCATTTTCATTACATATTTCTGCAAAGTCATAATCTGTGAATTCTCCTCCTCTGTCTGATCTGATACATTTTAGTTTGCATCCATTTTGATTTTCTGCTAATTCCTTAAATATTTTGAATTTGTCCAGAGCTTCCGCTTTATTCTTGAGAAAAGCAACCCATGTCATTCTGGAGAAATCATCTATTATCAGCATGAAGTAGGATTCTCCACTTGGGGTTTTAGTTCTTGCAGGTCCACACAGATCCATGTGCACAAGCTGGAGTGGTCTTCTTGTTGACAACTCCTCTTTGGCCTTAAAGGATGTGTGGGTCTATTTACCCAATTGACAAGATTTGCATATGATATTAGAAGGCCTCTTTATTTCTGGCATGTCTCTGACTGCTTTCTTTTTGCTCAGTCTGATGATATGATCGAAGCTGAGATGTCCCAATCTCCTATGCCATAAACATGACTCCTCAAGTTTGATAATATGGCATGCTTCATCTTCCTCTTTTACAATATAAACATTGCTCTTTGTTCGAACACCTTTGAGTAGAGTCTTACCTATGGTATTTGATCTGACTTCATAGTCTTGTGCTCTAAATAGAACTTTGTAGCCTTTGTCACACATCTGACTGACACTCAGTAAATTTGCTTTCAGCCCATCTACAAATAGTACATCTTGGGCCTTTCCTCTACCATTGTCTATGCTGACTGAGCCCTTTCCTTTGATCTTTCCTGACTTAAAATTGCCGAAAGTAACATTGCCAGATTTCTTTTCATCAAGAGTTATAAACTTAATTTTGTCTCCTGTCATGTGTTTAGAGCAGCCATGTCCAAATACCATTGAATTTTTAGATCTTGAGCAGTTAGAGCCAGGTCACACTTATTCATCTTCTTAATCCACTGGAGGCACTCCTTTGTTTTGTATCTTTTGTGGGGTGATGACCTCCATCTTCTTAGAGGACATTTGGAAGGTATATGTCCAACTTGATTGCATACACAACATTTGATCATAACTTTTGTAGAATTATGAGTATGAATAGAATTTCTTTGATTCATAAACCTTCTTGAGGTGTTAAACATCAATCTTTGTCCATACTTTCTACACTCAATGATTTTATGACCAAATTCCTTACAATAAAAGCAGTAACCATAGAAGCTATTTTCATACCTGATGTAAGGTTGTCTCTTCCATTTGTTTGCTTGAGGCAGTCTCTTCAATGTTTGCATCTTTTTCCGGTTTGAATTACTCCTCCTTGCATGACAATATGCAGCAATGTGTCCCATCTTGTGGCAGACATAACAGGTGGCATTCTTCATTGGAGGGAAGAATCTCCTTTGATGGTTTCCAAATTTTACATATTCAGGGGTCTTAGTATTTATTACATTCTTTGCCACTAATGGTTTCTTCTGATCTCTGTCTCCCTTATTGCAGATTTCTTCTTTTGTAGGAATTGTTTGAGCTGCTTCATCATTCTTCTTTGCTTTTACAAAAATAATTTCTCTGTCAACCTTTTCTTTTCCTTTACTTGATTCTCTTCATAGCCTATTCCAGTCTTTATCATAGGGGATCTTTGAGCAACCAGAATTTCATTCAGCTTACTAGAGCTTGTTGTTTGAGAAGAGTTTATAACCACTTTCCTTTGAGCATTTTCTAATTTCTTCCTAAGACATACTACTTCTTCTTCCAACTTTTCTTGTTCTTGAGTTTTTTCTTTGATTTGCTTAAGTAACATGTCCTCTATCTTCTTGGCTTCTTCAAGCTCTATTTTTAGCTGCTTAAGGACTTCTGAATTCTGTTCTTCTCGTACATATTTGAGGAGAATGTCCTTTTTTTCTGCATTTCAGTTAGAGTCTATCAATCTCTTCTAGAGCACTCCTTAGCTCCCCTTCAAGGTCGACTTCACCTTCTTCTTCTTCGTCTTCTAGTAGGAGAACTTCAAGTTATTCTATGGCCATCAATAAGAATTCAGAGGTTCCTTCTTCACTTGAAGATTCATCTGAATCTTCAGATGTACTACTGTCTTGTTGAGCATAGAAGGATTTTCTGCTGAACTTCTTTCCTTTCTACCAATTCTTTGATTTATTTTTCTCTGACTCTTGAGCCTGATTCCTTATTTTCTTGTGAGGACACTTAGCAGCATAGTGTCCCACTCTTCCACAGTTAAAGCATTTGAAGGGGATTTTACCTTTGTATTTACCTAAGCCTCTATCCAATTTATTGACAAACTTTGCCTCTTCTTCATCTGAGCAAGAGCATATGTCTCCCTCTTCTTCTTTCTTATTTTCTGTTTTAAAGGCTGCTTCCCTCGTACCTGGATTCTTCTGTGGGAGCCTCATTTCATAGGCTGTTAGATTTCCAAGTAGCTGGTTCATGGTCAAGGTATCCCAATCAGTTGTTTCCTCTATTGCAGACACCTTTGGATTAAACCTGGATGGAAGAGATCTTAGAATCTTTTGCACAATTATACTTTCTGGCATTTTTTCTCCAAGAGCTTTCATACTGTTAATAATTTCTACAGCTTTTAGAAAGAAACTGGCAATGTCTTCATCATCATTCATTTTTAAGTTTTCAAACTGGGCTCTATATACTTGAAGTTTGGCAGTCTTTATTTTCTTGTCTCCCTCATGTATGTTTTCAAGAGCATCCCATATTTCTTTGGCAGTGTCTTTGTGCATTACTTTTATAAACTCTGCTTCACACAATCCATTCAGGATGGCATTCATGGCTTTTGTGTTAGCCACAAAATCTTGTTTTGTTTCTTTCTCTGTATCAATTGCCTTTGGGGCATATCCTAATTCCACAGTAGCCCAGACTTCTATTCCTAAAGACATTATGTATGTCCTCATTCTGATTTTCCAGAAAGCATAATTTTCAGCAGTGAAGAGAGGGGCTTTATTGGTTGAGCATCCTTCTTTACTAGCCATCTTGGGAACCTAGGATCTCCTTTCAATTGTTAGACTTGTACACAGGAACCCGCTCTGATACCAATTGTTGAACCCTTAGCTAAACTGAGAGGGGGGGGGGGTGAATCAGTTTAACACATTCATGATATTTTAAACTTTCTATTAAACCTTATTTACACCTTCATTTCATATCCAACTTAATATGTGAGTAATATTAGAATGTGAGCAGCAAGTATTAGTATAATATAACAACAGACTTAATATGAGAGCAGCAAGTATTAAGCAGATGATATAAATCAGATCAAAACATAAACATCATGCACAAAGAGACCAGATATAAGTGGAAACCCATAAAGGGAGAAAACCACATCTTATTATTGTTGTGATGCAAAGGCAAGCTCCAACTCCCTCTCACCACTGTTTTTCTGCAGGCACCAACCTACAGGAGGCTCCTACCTCAATTCTGCAAGCTACAACTTGCAAGGAAGAACCAACTCCCTTCAATTTTCTGCAGGCACCAAACCACAGGAGGCTCCAACCTCAGTCAGCTACAACTGATAGCTATCAAGCTGCAACTTGATAGGGAAGCTCCAACTTCCTCAAATTTTCAAACTGAATGTTTGCTGATTTACCTCAGATATCAGCTCTGTTCTGTAGCTTCTCTTTCTGCTCTTCTTTTCTTAATATTCTCTGCCTTACACTTCTATACTCTGCCTTCTCTATATTTTCTCTCTCTCTAACCTCTTTTTGCATATCCAGTTGATATTATTTATAGAGTTCCTCACATGACTGTTTGTATTTCACAAAGAATTTGGAGTGAACAGTCATGACTCTTTGGCTTCTGTCTTCCCATTCCTTTTATCTGCCATAACTATAGGTGCTTATTTTAATATTACAGTGGGATATTTTCTCTCTTCCGGAGACTTGCCAATGCATCACAAACAATAAAAATAAATTAAAAAATTTACATTCAAATTACAATGAGAACTCCAACTCAACTCATTTTGTCTTTTAGCTCGCTGCGTGTTTTTCTTTTCTTTGACTGTGTCTGTCTTTTCCATGACTGTGTTTTATCTCTTTTCATCTCTTTTTTCTCTTTTTTCCTCTGCTGTGGTGTAACTGCTGCATACGTGTAACTATGATTTTTATATTAGTGCATTTTATATAAATATGTAACAGCTGGCGTTAAATATGGGCAAACTCCAACCCTTTACACACAGCAAGTGTCTTGTTGATGTGGCGAGTTCTGCAAGCAGAACATACGTTCATCACAATTGTTTTATATTAATTATCACCCTCCCATTAAGCTGAGGCATATATATATAACCCACGGATCACGCGGCACATCACAACAACGTTATATATATATATACGACAGCGCCCCTTATATATATATATATAATCCAACTTCAGATCTTGGCATAAGTTTAACCTACAAACTTGCCCTTTTAGGTATGACTTAAATCAATTCTTGGCCCTATATAATAAAACCTGTTTCAACATATAAAAAAAAAATTTGGGCCCACTAGACACGTTTTCCGATGCGATATACTAATCCTCCACCAGTTAGTATATGCGATGGATGTGATGGTTGCGCTGGTTGCGATTGTTGCGATGGATGCGATGGTTGCGATGCGATGGTTTTATGCGATGGTTGGATCCTTTGCGTTGGTTGCGATGCGATGGTTTTATGCGATGGTTGCGATGCGATGATTTTATGCGCTCCATATAACTTAATAAAAATGCTTTGGACCTTTGATTCTTTTAATATACTCTGTCGGACCTTATACTAAGGTTAATAAATCAAATTTATTACATATATTTCCGCCCCGGGCCCACAATGCAATCAAAAGACCAATCAAATGTGCGCACTATACCTAGCTTAACCTCCGGGATTTTTCATTAAACTTTGTGCGGGTCCTGCGAGCGATCACCGTTAGATGTCGAGCCACCAAATCAACGGTCTATAACTATATCGCTCGGCGTCTTCGGTCGATGTAGAACGTGCGATGGCGCACTTTAACTGATGGTTTTCAATTTCGTTCAGGGACACGCGTCACAAATCCTATGGAATCACTACAAATTCGGGAATACCGCTTGCCCGACGGCTGGTGGTGCGATGAAACTGACGGTTTCGCTCCAAACCGCCGTCACTATTCCTCTCGGTCACAGTTCTGTTCTCTACTCCAGGTTCTGGTCCTCCACGATTTCAATTATATATAAATAACTATTCATCGCTTCTCACCACTGTGATTTCTTCTGTTACGACTATGGTTCCACTCCATTCATACTGCACATTTGAATATGGTTCAGCTCCATTCACACTGCGCATTTGAATATAAAGCGCCGCTGGAGTATGCGATTCTCGGAATGAAATTTATATTAACTATGCATTACATTGCCGCTTGGGTTATGATTCCCGGAATTATATTTATGTTATGAGTAACGCCCAGTTGGGTAAATATTCTTGGAAAAACAGTTGTTTCTCTGCAATAACAGTTGTGTCTCTGCCTCTCCTACTTCTGTCGCTCTACCTCTGCCTTTACTGCTATGATAACGGCTCTGCCTCTGTGATATTCGCTGCTTCCTTTGCCTGTCTCTGTCTTTGCTGCCTCCTTTGCCATCAATGACAACATTTACAACAATAATGTAATATTATCCCACTCTACAGCATATCATCCTCAAGGAAATGAATTAGCAGAATCATCTAATAAAACATTGGTGAAAATTTTGAAGAAAACAATCAATGAGAATCAAAAGGATTGGGATTCAAAGTTGATTTTTTCTTTATGGGTAGTAAGGATGACTTCTAAAAGATCCACTGGTAAGTCTCCATATGAATTGGTATATGGTGCTCAGCCTCTGTTTCCTACTCAGCTAGCAAGACCAGTAATTTCTTTTCTTCAAGACTCTCAAGAGGAACCTAATGCCTTGATCAAAAGAGTAAACTAGGTGATAGAATTAAATGAAATTAGAAATAAAGTCAAAGACAATTTGATCATTTATCAGGAGAAAATGAAATCTATTTTTGATAGAAAGGCAAGAGAAATCATGTTTCAGACTGGAGATCTGGTATTAAGATGGGATACCAGGAGGGAAGAGAAAGGGAAACATGGCAAATTTGATCCTTTATGGTATGTGTTGTGGAGGTAAATCCCCTCTGTGGACAGAGGCGATCCCTACTAGCCCAAACCGGGTCTAGAAATAATCATTCACGCTACAGTGCAGGTTCCTAATTGCAAATAAACCAACTAGCGATGAGGGCCTACCTGGAATCCAACGTTGTCGCTTGTAGAGAAAGTAACGCTCCCATTCCTTAGCTCTGGCAGATCACGATCCCCATGATCTCCATGATAGGACACCTGCACACGCGAGAAACGAAACAACCACAAGCGTAAAATCCAGTAGATGCAACTATATGTCAGTCAGAAAGGACATAACCCATCATCATAAACAACAACAAGAGTGGAACCATAACCAATAGTCGTTTATTATTAATCAATCAAAGGAAAATTACAACCAAGTTCTGACGCTAAATTCTCCTTCGGAGGGTCGCTAGCAGAACACGTCTCAAAAAGCCTGTCAAGGATGGGAAAAAACTCTCTCTTCGGATCTTGAAAATAGTCTCCTTGCTTAAATTTGGCCTTAAGGGAATTATGGAGGCTCTTGCAGCACAAGGCTCTTGGGAATTTTGGGAACTTGAAGACTAGCTTGCAACGGAGATGGGAAAGCTTTTATAGATGGAGGAAGGGGAGTTGGGATCCCTATAATCATGGGATTGGCCCTATCATCAAGGAAGCTTCCATGAGAGGTGGAAAACCACTTCATCTCTATGGAAATCCGTAGCCAAACCTCCCAACTCAAGATAGATAGCAGTCCAGGAATTTGTTAGGACGAAACTTCCACCATTTATTTTTAAAAAACACTGCTTAAATTTGTTGGCGCAAGTATGACTATGGGACAGAGCACCAATTGGCACGCCCTCTTTGAAGGATTTCCCCCATTGGCACGGGTACTGAACTGGTTGCCCGCGCCAATGCAAAAAAAGGTGTTTTTAGGGTTTTTTTGCAAAGAGATGTCTTTAGGGCAATGAAAGCTCATGTTTAGAGGGATGTCATGAAAGTATTTTCAAGTCTTGTCTCTGCTCACAGGTCACGGAATAAGCCCTCCAATGTGTGGGATGGGGAATGGCAGGGACGGTGACAAATTACTGTGTAACAGATGCCCCCTAAAGTATGAGGCCCGAATGAGAGAGAGGGGTGAAATGCTTTACGAGAACGTGTCCAACTGAAAACACCGCTGTCGGAAAACCTGCATGAAGAAGTAAAACTGATGTCTCAAATACATGATATATATGTGGTATGGGCGCAGCCATCCGTAACAGAATATACAATAATCCAGATCCAAGGCATGGACACAGCCATCCAGTGAGGATCGATAAATAGACTCAGGCATGGTCGCAGCCATCCAGTAAGTGAGTCATGTAAATAATCATAATAATTCACAAACTCGCAGCCTGGATTACAACAGACACAATCCAGGGTCTTGCGCTCCATCTCAATCCGAACACAATACAAGTTCAAGCATGCGAATAAGGGAGTTGAAGTCGAACATGCAAGAACATCATCTGATTACCAGCCAATGATGAAAGTTGTTAACAGACATGAGAGGTCCTTACAAAATCTCTGAAATTAGATCAAATAACGCTTTCATGCTGGAAAATCTTGATGGAGAAGAAGTAGAATTGCCTGTAAATGGGCAGTATCTGAAACATTATTTCCAGCACTAAAGGCAGTTAGTTTACTATTGTACATATTCACTTTCCTCTCAATTTACACTTCTCATCAAGCAATTTTTTACTCCATGCCCGAAGTGAAAGCACTGATCTGCGGGTTCTTAGTGTTTCATGGCAAAAAACACTATCCCCAGGTGGAGCCAGATGTTGTGGATCATATTTGTATCCTTTTTTTTTTCAAATATTTGAAAAAAAAAAAATATAAAATGTGGGAAAATATGTTAAAGTATTGAAGTATTATACTTTAGCATGAAAAAATATTTATTTTCATCAAAGTTTAAGTTAAATTTTAAACATTTAAACTTTATAATTGTGGCTCCAGTATTAAATGTTAAACAATGATTGGTTTGAATAGCGAAAAGTGTCGATCATTAAAATACTTATCAAAAATCCCAACCTGCGGGCACAACTAGCACGCCAGATACCATGAGGAGTGCCTTTGTAGTTGACTGGGTTGAATGTGGGGACAACGGAGATCAACGGCGGAGATTGAAGGTGGGGAGCCCCGACAGTGACATAAGATGTTGAGTTGGTCACAGCTATCTTCCACGTCAAGCAGAGTTAATGGCTTGCTAGCGCATCTTGTCAGCATTTAATTTAAAACCCGCACCACCTATTTAAATAATTTTTTGTTTGTTTTTCAAAATTACTTGTGAATTGATGCGTTGCACCTCGTTTTAGCTTTCCACCACCTGCAAAATTTGACAACCCTGTAAACTTTTTTCCAGGTAAAATTTTAACCATGGCTAAATGGTCATCCCTATCAGGTTCAACTAGCCATATCCCTCTCATGGATACTTAGAGGGATATTCAAGATACCCTCTGTTCAGTAATTCACCTCCCCTTTTACCAGCAAGTTATCTTGAATGATAGTGCCTCCCCTGTGTATTTTGTGATGGTCAATTCTGGAGTCTTGTCTGCATGCATTCCTAAAACCCACCTTTTCCCTGAATTCATCTATTGGTTGGTATCTATTATGTATCCAAGGAAGTGTTTTGTCATGAATTCCCAAGGAGAAAATGTTTTGCAGGTGTCTACCCTATTAATATGCCAAGCCCTGTGCTATCCTGAGTTAGAGTCATCCATTCAATTTTCTGATGATTCACTGGTTCAATATTATGATAATCTTGCAGGAGAAGAATTCAATCAGTTCATGTTTCATTTGAAGCCTGACATGAAGCAGTTTCAGCCAAATTGCAAGGAGTTTGATATGGGGGTTTTTGATCCTGAGACTCGTCTAGTATTGAGTCATATTGCAAAAATTCTCGGTAAGGATGATGATAATACAATGGATAAATCAGTTCTAGGAATTTTTTCCATGACGATGAAGCCAGGAATGGTGCTAGATATTCCATCTTATTGGCAAGAAGAAGCCAACTCACAACTGATGAGCCTCTCATTAACAGGTTCCTTTAAATTTCCCTCATTAATTGTATATTTGTTCTTATACCAAAATGTGGAAGAATTCATGCATTTAGGTCTAAATATTATGGATGTAAATAAAAGAAGGCAATTAGTGATATTCTGGACAGATGTAGTTAGAAGGGAGCAAAATGAGGCTAGGTTGTTTGATTTTGCTAGTTATTACATGCCAAGTGCATATAAAATATTGAATGAAAGTCCTCCTTCTTGTTTCCTACCTAAAGCTCAGGAGTTTTTGCATCTAGGAAACAATTGTAAATATGGAGATTGGGTTGTTTTTGAGGAATATTCTGAAATAAGGCTATATGGAGCAAGTGTTGAGCCTTACAGACTCCCAAATTTTGTGCCAATGAGACTTTTTGCTTTAGAGTTCATTAGACAGAGTCTAAATGCTGATCAGGTTCATTTTTTGCCTATGAAGAAATGACACATGTATAAATTACCCATGGTTGTAGGCCCTTTCATAGTAAATATGAGACAGGCATTTGATAAAGTAACAAAAAATTTAGATGATATGCAGATGTTATTAGGATAAAGTTGGGCTTATGACCCATATAGTGTTATTTAGAATAGAAGGATTGAGAATGGGTATTGTGCTTTCATTCATGAAAGTAGGCCAGAACAAGAGAAGATAGCATGTAAAGATTTGAAGAACTCAGTAGATGCTAACATTCAAACTCCTATTATAGCAGAGAAAATGGCTAAAAGAATGAAGGAAATAGTGATTGATCTAGATGATGAGGAGTAGGGAGCCATGAAGAGAACAAAAATTACTGAAGAGCCTACATCTACTACTCCTAGTTTTTCTTTGCATTTGGGAGAAGAACAAAATGCTCGTGCCTCACCCAGGAATCATGAAGCTTCTCATGAACAGGTGCCCTTGATTAAACATATGTTTTCACAAATTGAAGAAAGAAATCAGAGGATGAAGGCCAGCATGGAGGCCCAAGCTAAACATCAAGTCACTACTGAAAAAACAAGATTGTTAACTGTAATGGATCTTGAAAAATATCAGTTTAGAATTTCCCTCTCACATCCTACATATATGTCAATTGGTTCTTCGAGCAATTTCAACATTGTTAATGTGACTGTGGATGTAAAGAAGATTCCTCTAATATATAAAATGAACTTGCATATGCAAATAGGTCAATTGATTGTAAATGACCTCACAAAGACTAATGCAATGGAAATAAAGGCAGAGGATATGTTGGGTAAAGTAATTAAATAGTTGAAGTTAGAAAAGGCTAACTCAAGAGCCTTAACAGTTCAAAATGAAGAATTGAAGAAGATTATTATAAAAATTGGAGTAGACCCTAGTGATAAGACTGTTGTGCAGAAATTCATGCAAAGTGCTGAGGTAGAGATATCTACATTAAGGAAGAAATTGAAGTTACCTACTAGTGAACATTCAATGGCTATAGAAGTTACAGAGGTAGAGAAGGAAAAGGAAATTTTGTTGCAGCAACTCATGCAGAAGGATGAAGAACTATCCAAAATAAAGCATACTGCAATTTCATTGCAAGATCATATTGATAATCGTAATTGTACTTTTGTTTTTCCTACAGGTGATGAAGACCCTTAAACACAAATTATTCAATTAAATACTGAGTTGCAGATGGCTAAAAGAGATAGAAAGAAGGCTCAAACAGATCTAGAGACTGAAACAAAATTGATGAAGGTCATAGAAAATGAAGTAGATAAATACAAAATGGATTTCTGAAATGTTGAAGCTGAGTTTAAGAATCTCAAAGAAAGAATGAAAGGTAATCTTTCACTAGTACAAGCTAAAGATATCATTTGGACTGATATCATTTAAAAAATGAAATCCAATTGGTTCTTCATGATGATAATTGCAAAAGAAAAAAACCTTATTGTAGAGTGTGAAGAACCAATTGTGTCTGATAAGCAAAAAGGAATTAACAGAGCCATTTGGGCTAGAAGATTTATTGATTTTATTAATTCCAAATCAGATCAAGAGTTAGAGGAGAATGATATGCAAGACAGAATGTTATATGCAGTGGAAATTAATAAAATTATTGTCAGGAATGATCTCAGAAAGGCTACAGAAAAGAAAATAATGGAAATCAAAGAAGCAGTAAGTCAATTTGATAAATCTTTTGATAAAATGACAAGAGTAGCCTTGCCATCATGTTGGGGAGCTGAAGGAAATATTTTTCCATGGAGCTCTTATGAGAATTTACTAGTGATGACAAAAATCAAGATTGATAACAGGCATGAAAAGACTCAGGTGCTTAAATGAGAGACAATGGTCAACTTCTTGCAGAGACATTTTCAACTCTTGTGGATGGTAAAAACGGTTTTCTCGAAAAGGCCTTCTTATGATCAAATTACTGCATTCATATTGGAATATCACAATCTGACACATTCATCCAGGACGAAGGTAGAAATATGGAAAAAGTGCAAAGCTTGGACAATTGACCTGCCAAAAGGATCAGCAGCAAAGAAAGACAAATCAGTTGACCAAGGAAAAGAAGCCACATCATCAGAAATTCCTATAGATTAGGGTATTTATTTTATGTTATTTTCTAAAGACAATGTAATTGTAATAGGACATTTTCAAGGCATGTAATAGACAACCTTCGAAGTCTTGAAGTATTTTTGGTTGTTAGGATCAGTTACAGCAGTTCCAAACTGCTTTTTACTATATTTAATGTAATTTTAAAGAGGAAGAAATATTATGAGTTTTGGACCTCCAGAAAAATATTTTTGTACTCAAAGATTCAAAGATTAATGAATGGGTAAGCAAGTTTCTGTTATTTTGTTTATGTTGAAATTTATTCAAGTTTTCATTATGTATTTCCATCTATGAACAAAACAAGGTTATGAGCAACATTTCTCTTTTTACTTCTGTGTATAAGAGTTAAAAAAACTTAATTGGTGCTCCTTTGTTTTAAATATTTCTTTCACCTATTTCTTCTGGGGTTTCGAATGATATTTTCTGTATAAAACAACATATCAGTTTGGACTTCTTCTTACATTTTCTTCTAGTCACTTCATTCAACATCAACAGATGGTAGCATTGTGAAGCATTCATAATATTTTATATATAAGGGTTTCATTATAAATAATTGAGGGTTAATAAAACAGAGACATAAAATTTTTTGATGTAATCATAAAATGTCTTAAGCATTGATTCCTTATCACAGCTAAGGGATTGTCTCTTAAGGTGCAACAGAAGCCATGTGCATAGCACCGGTCTTAGCTACGCCAGATTTCATGAAAACATTTATTGTGGAATGTGATGCCTTAGGAAATGGAATTGGTGTTGTTTTAATGCAAGAAGGAAGACCCATTGCTTTTGAAATTTTTCCAATCAAAGGAAAGTATTTACAGAAAGATATTTATGAGAAGGAAATGTTAGCAATACTTCATGCACTAAAGAAATGGTGAACTTACCTAATGGGAAGACACTTCAAGGTAAAAAATAATCATGATAGTCTTAAACACTTTTTGGAACAAAGACTATCTTCCGAAGAGCAGCAAAAATGGGTCACAAATATGTTGGGTTATGACTTTGAAATAATCTACAAAAAATGGAAGCCAAATGTTGTTGCATATGCACTCTCAAGAAAGAATGAAGAGGTGGAAGCATTGCTTTGTGCCATATCTATTATCCAACCATATTGGATAACAGAAGCAAGGGATGAATGGAAGAAGGACGAAGAAGTGTGGACACTCATTGAAAATTTGCAGCAAGATCCTAGTACATGTGATACATTTAGTTGGAAAAATGATGTCTTATGGTACAAAGATTGCTTATATCTTTGTAATAATTCCCAACTAAAACAAAATATTCTTTTGGAATTGCACACTTCTCCCTTAGGAGGACACTCAATATTTTTAAAAACTTGCCACAGGGTGAAGAAAGAATTTTTTTGGGATGGCCTTAAGTCTGATATTAAAAAAATTGTGGTGGAATGTTTGGTTTTACAGCAGAATAAAGTTGAGACATTAAGACCCCAGGTCTTCTACAACCTTTATCCATTCCAAGTCAACGTTGGGAGGATATTTCAATGGATTTTATCATAGGTTTACCTAAGTCTGAAGGAAAGAGTGTCATCATGGTGGTAGTTTATAGACTTACCAACTATGCACACTTTTGTGCATTATCTCATCCATTTAGAGCACGTATAGTTGCTACTACATTTATGGACGCAATTCAAAAGCTACATGGAAACCCAAGGGTTATTGTGAGCGAAAAAGATCCCATTTTTACTGGAAATTTTTTGACGGAGTTATTTTCTTGTTTGGGTATTCAATTAGCTCATAGCTCATCTTATCATCCTCAATCCGATGTTCAAACTGAGATAGTAAATAAATGTTTGGAAGGATATCTTTGTTGTTTTGTATCTGATAAACAAACACAATGGGTCAAGTGGTTACCTCTCTCTGAATGGTGGTATAACACTTCCTTCCATATTGCAGCAAAAATGACCCCATTTATGGCACTTTATGGATATCATCCACCATCGATCACATCATCTTTAAGGGAAAATTTGAAGGTTCAAGCAGTGGAAGTTCACATCGAGCATCAGCAAGAAGTTCTCCAACTCTTAAAGGATAACCTGAATTTGGCACAAAATCGAATGAAACAACAGGCAGATCAACATCGTAGCGAGAGAAGTTTTGATGTAGGAGATTGGGTATTTTTACGGCTACAACCATACAAACAAATGTCCTTCAAGCAAGCTAAGAAGGATAATAAATTATCGCCAAAGTACTATGGTCCTTACAAGGTGTTGCAAAAGATTGGTACTATGGCATACAAATTGGAGCTTCCCGCTTCTTCACGAGTGCATCCAATTTTCCATGTTTCATGCTTAAAGAATGTTATAGGTGAAAATCTTCCAGTTCAAACAATATTTCCAGAACTTGATGAGGAAGGAAAAATCATATTGGAACCTCAAGCAGTCACAGAAACAAGAACTCGACAACTACGAAATTGATCAATTTCAGATTATCTCATCAAGTGGAAGAACTCACCCACTGAAGATTCTACATGGGAGGATGAGAATTTTATACAGAAGCACCCAAAGCTACTCAAGCATTGCGGACAACACTTTTTGGAAGGAGAGGGGCATATTAGGTCCCTATATTACTAGTATAGTCCCTTATTGTTGTTAGTGTAGCCCCCTTATTGTTATTATTGTACCCTTGTAACCCCCATATTTTTATTATTGTGCCCTTAAATTATTTTTGTTAGGTCGGCTAGGATTACATTATTGCCCCACTAGGATTACATTGTGGCCCCATGGAATCCTATATATATAAAGGAGGTTTTGTAATTCGTATCATCCAAGAATTGTTCATTCATGTAATGTATTGGAGGTTTCCCCCTCGAAGTGGCTTATTTCTCACGCGTTGATATCTCTTCTCTTCTATTTTGGGAGCTGGTTCACAACAGTACATCTCTTTATCAATTGGTATATGGGATGGATGTTTTTTTTCCATCCTCATTGGGAGTGCCAGTGATGAAAATGATTCAAGAGCTGCAAGTAAAACCAAATGACATCCAAATGTGGATAAATCATACAATTAATTTGTAGCAAACCAGGGAAGAAGTTTATATCAAATCTCAAGTAATCCAAGACAAAATCAAGAATATTTTTTATAATAAAACTAAACGAGATGATTTTTTCATAGGTAATCAAGTACCCAAATGGGATTCCACAAGGGAAGAAAAAGGAAAACATGGTAAATTTGAGTTTCTCTGGAAAGGCCCATACATCATTTATGGTTACAGAGGTAACAATACATTTTTCTTGAAGGAATTAGATGGAAAATATCTACCAGGTGGACCAGTCAATGGTAGAATGATGAAGCACTATTTTTCACCATATTAACCAATAGTTCATTTTTTTTACTTTTTTCATTGTAAATACCATTGCAAATTTTAAATTGGATTGGATGATTATCTTCTAAATTTGAAGCCCAAAGAGAAGGCCCTAAGCTTTGGAAGATATAACATCATATGTTTGAATAAAGGAGAGCTCAGAAATAAGTTCAAAGCCACAACAAAGTCAAAGTTCCAAGGCCACTGATCAGCAAGTTCTTGACATTTCACTAGGAAATGCCATCCCCAAGTGGAGCCACTATTACGGTCCTATAATTATAGGGATCATCATTTTGAATTGAGTATGTTAAAATCTTGTAATATTGTACATACCTTTGATTTATGCAAATATTTTCCCATATTAAAAAATGAAAAGAGGGTATTTCCTAAAATAAAAATCAAAGGAACAGAAGAAAATAAGATCAAAAAATAATATAAAGTATGAACCCCACAAAATAAACAAAAATAGATCCTGAAAGTGTTTCACATTCAAATTCCACTACTCTTAGTTTAATTTTAGCGAATAAAATTGTGTTCAGATTGTCCAAAATGCCACAATTCAAGAAGATCATACATTTTAATCTTGATTCATTCATGCCTTTAAATTTCATGTCAAGATAGTTAGTGAATAAATATCTGGCCAAACCATTTAATCTTGGCAGATCAGTAGTTAGGTAGAGAATAAAAATGAGCTCATCAATTTAATCTGAGCCATTAGAAGATATAATATTAGAAATATATTAGTTTTCTTATCAAAATAAATTAAAGGGTCATCAAGCTCAAATGCACCCAATAAAAGGAGTAAAAAATGTTAGGGTAAATAAAGGGTAGGTAGAAGAATTTTACAATTTGTGGAAAGCATCAATTGGTTCATATCATATTACTAATATCCTCCTAAATCCCCTTCCCCTTGCTAAAATCCTATTTCCACTCTTGGAAGTCACTTTCCCTTGTAAAATACCCCTTTCCCCTTATTCTAAACCTTTCCCCTTCATAATCCCCTTTCCCTAGTTAAAAACCCATTTCCTTTTGAAAATTAACTTCCCATTTACTAACTCCCCTTTTTCAATTAAAACATGCAAAAACCCACTTTGCATAGTTTTAAATGGTTAAATTAATGTCGGGCCACACTTTCCTTTCTGATTTGAATTCCCTGATAAATACAATACCCCCTCTTTATATATTTCATTTACCCCCCCACTATATTAATATCCCCAATCCCATATCATATTAACGCTTGCTAAAATATATTTAACCCATTCACATATTACTCCCCACTTAGATATTAACCTCTTCATATAGAATCTCGGGTCCCACTTTAGTTTAACCCCGCATATATAATACCCTGGTCCCACCTATCAAAACACCCCAACTCATCCAACCGTCTGATTGGCGCTACCTAAATCTAACCATTCCTGAACCCATTCGCAATCTCAACTGTCTAATGTTTAAAACCAATCGGGGGTGCGAAATGGGTTTTTTCACACCCCCACCCCTTTGCCACGCAGCAAACCCACAATCTATCACATCCCCCATCCTAAAACAGCCTAACCACTTTTTGCGATGCGATAAACTGAAAAACTGTCTCCATGCATTGAAATGAAACCAGTTACTGTTTGAATTCAACCTTGCGCCATGTGATTTATTGCCTCCAATCAAAAGGTAATAAAACTTGCCCCTTTACTCTTAGTTGTCTATTCTCGGTTGAAATTGCAAAAAATATTCCAAGAAAACTCTTCTGACCTAGTTTGAAGCCAAAAGAACCTTTCCAAACTGGAATTGAAGCCTATTGCTGCCAGAACATCATCCAAAGACCAAAATTTTGCTTTCTAGGTAATCCTAAAGACTAGAAGCCATTAATTAAGCACAAAAGAGTAATAAATTGGTAAATTAAATGAATCAATGGCCTCCTAGAGCATTTTATCTATTAACCCTATGCAACCACCCATAGTAGATGTTGACCACGCCCCTCTTGCTGATAAAGACTTAAAAATCAATGATACAGACATTGATTTTAATATTATAGAGCTCCACTATTGGAGCCATGACAAATTCATTGATCAAGCTTATGATATCCACCTCTGGGACTCAAATCTTCCTAAATATATCTTCCCACAGACCTTTCAATTTCTAGATCTCATTAGAATCTACCAGATAAATTATTTTCCTAATGAAAGAGCTCCAGTAACCCCAAGTCAAGATATTTTATTCACAATCACTACTCAGTCCATAAATCAGACGTTACAGATCCAACCAAAGCTTGATGAAGTCCCATTATTCATTGAAATCCTCACTGAATTATATCTAAAGCTGGACTTTCCCAAGATATTTCAAATATTCCAAACCTTCCTTCCTCCATCAGTAGAAACCCCAAAAAGTAATCCTCCATATTCAACTTCCATATTTTCAGAGAGAACAAGACATATTGTCACAATGTTATCATGCATTTTAGGGTACTTTACTGATGAACATGTTGATGCCTCTATCCTAAGTTTCCTGTCCATATTTTTCCCAGGTCAACCTCCAGCTTCAACATTCAATTTTTCTCAATATATATCAGATGAAATCCATGAGAAAATGATAAAATTACTAGAGGAAGGAGTATTCAAATACCCCTCAATTTTTTTCCATTTGTTCTTATATTTCTAATCAGAAAGGTTTGCAGTTAGCCTCCAAAAACTGGACACTGAGGGTACTCCCCAATCAGTTTTCTTTTTGACATCCCTGATCAGAGGGAATACCATATAATTCAGCTTTAAATACTTCATTGATTCATTTTTTTATCCAATTGTTAATATGCTAAGAAGTAGCATTCAACCTAAGGGCAGTGAAGAGATAAAGAAAGTGTTGCAGTTGTCAGATCAAAGTAGAATAGGAGAGTGGTACTTATACCAAATTCATACTGAAATTAGGGTGTATGGAAGCCAACTTACCCCATACAAGCTTCAAAAAAACCTCCCAATGAGGTTATTTGCATTGGAATACATCAGACAAATCCTAAATTCAGATGAAGTAAATTTCATTTCAGCAAAGAAGAAAACTTAATTTAAGATCAAGAACTAGTTAGGGCCTTTTATTTGCAATAATAGGAATGATGGTCAGAAAAAAGACAAATATTTACAATATTTAAAATTTAGTAGCAGTTTCAAATGAAAATATGATACATTAGGAGTCATAATTAAGTTAAGAGTCAAATTCAAATGGACCCCTTTTATTCATGAGTCAAAACCTGATGTTGAAAAGTATTCCAACTAGTCAGAGTGGTTAGAAAATACTTTGAAGGACATGGATAAGCAGGTTGATACTAGTTCCATCCTACTTACTCCAGCCCCACAGGACAAAAATTCAAAGAGGGCAAGAGAGGAAGGCTCTTAGTCTACTGAAACTACTTCTAACACCAAATTCAAGCTAATGTATAGGAAAAAGGTAAATCTAAATACAGTGATTGAACAGGAAGAGATAATTGACACAGTTGAATTTATTGATACAGATATAGTGGTCAGAGATAATGCACCTCCAATAGTGTCAGAAGAAACACAGCTACCATCAACCTCCAGTGCACAAATCATTTAGAAACAACATAATGTAGAGGTTTCATCATCAAGCAAGTTAGTAAATAAAGAGAAGGACATAATGGAGAAGTACAAAGAAATCAAATTGAATAATGAAGCATTGAAAGTTGTAACTTATGGCCAGTATTGGAAACAAACTCCTAGTGACAAAAATAGGTTACTTTCAGTTTTTTATTATAAGACTAGAAAGATGCAAATGACATTCTTACAGCCAACAGTGTAGGCTCCAAAATCATCAGCAGATTACAAGAAAATAGCCTTTGAAGTTCTTTCTAAAGATGTGCATCCCATAGATCAGATTGAGTTTCATAAAGAAGTTGGAGAAATCATTTATTCCACTATGACAAACAAGGCTTTAAGTGTCCAAAAACTACAAAATTCTCTAGAGAATATAAGAGCACAGTTAAAACTAGAGAAATCTTCTTCATAATAAAAATATAATAGGATAAAATCACTTGAATAATTGGTCATGGAGGTTGGATATGATCCAAAGAATATAAAAGCAGTAGAAGAGCTTATCTATAAGAAGAATGCAGACATTGCTACATTGAAGAAACAACTGAAATTACCTACAACAAAGCATCCACAAACTAAATAATTTTTAGAGAATGAAAATCAGAAGGATGAAATGATGAATCTCATCATTCAGTTGATGAATCAACTGAAAGAGATGGAAACTGAAATGGACAAATTAGTGCAGGAAAAGTAAGCCAGCATGGAAGCAATTCATGTCACTGCCATTCCTATAGCTTCAACAGCAGTTCCATCTACTACATCAGCTCCATTACCCACAGCAGTTCCAATGAAAACAGAAATTCCAACAACTACACTAACTACTACATCAACAATGTCATCAGCAGTGCCATCAGCCCATTCCAGTGATGAGGCAAGTAAAGTGATCAAAGAAAGGCAAGATATTTCAATACAAACTACTGAAATCAATAAGCTTAAAGAACAAATGAAAAATCTAGAACATGAAAAGAAATTTGCTCAAGTAATGCACAAGGCTGATATAGAGAAATCCAACAGATTGATTGATATAATTCATAAGTTAGAAAAGGAATTATCACTAAAAGAGCCACTATCCCAAGCAAAGCAAAAATTTTGGGCCAATATCATTAAATCATTTAATGATATTTGGCCTTCTATTCAAGTTATATTTGAGCAGAAATATTTGATAAAGGAAGCAAGTGATGCAATCGAAAAGGTCAAAGAAGAGCTTGGAAAGACACTAGACGAAGCCACTAAGATTATAAAGTTCCTAATTTTAAAAATAAGTAGGAATTATAAGAATTTATGATAACAGATAGAACAAAGAACATTTTAGAATTGAAGAAAGTGATTTCCAAGAGAAATATGATGATACAACTTGAATACAAATGCCAAACAATGGAATTGGCAGTGAATATATTCATGAACAATTTTGATGTTTTGAGACATAAAGGCATGCATAATCCTTTGGTAATTAATGATAAACTAATGAGGCATGAAGAATATAATAAAAATATCAGGGAAGTAGCTAAAGAGACTTCCAATATTTCATCATTGAAAGGAGTTCCCACATGAAAAGTGCTCCTTCAAAGTTTAGAGAACTTCTTTTACCTCCAGCATGAGGTAAATCACCTTTTTGTCAATAAGCCCAAATTTTCCAAGTATACTGAGGCTGATGATATTTACAGGAGAATGGTAAAAAACAAACTTCCAGATGAAGAAGCCTGGGAAAAATGGTATGATTTATTGTGACAGGTAAAAGTAAAAATAGGTAGCAGAGCAGTAAGGTGAAAGAAAATTCACAAAGTTAAAGAGTAAACAGAGCAGGTAGATAAAGTAGTAATAGATGAGATGAAGACAGATAAAAGACATAGTTAAAAGACAAGTCAAATTACAAGCAGCATGAAATAAAGCCGACGTAAAAGATATAGCCAGCATGAGGGATAAGATAGAAAATATCAAAGAAGAAAACAATAAATCAAATAAATAGGGACAACTTGCATTTAGTTAAATAGGTTTCTCCGTCTTCTTGCATGAAGATATTTTATTTCCCTTGAATAAATCCTGGTTAGTTTATAGGATATTTTGTATTAAGTTTTGTATAAATACTTCATCAATTTGAAGTATTGAGTGTGGATTCTTGAACATTTCTATAGTTGAATTGATCTAATACCAAAGGATTTATTGTAACTTTTCCAAGTTGACAGACAAGACAATAATAAAGGAATTTCATTATAAGATTCATGTGTTGAACTACTTAAGTGAAGTATATTTCAATTGTTCATTTTATTTTCTTAAGTATCCCATAAACTTGCATGTTTTCTAAATTTAAACGTTATAACAGGAATATTATTGCAGAATTTGTTTAAGTACACTATCATTTTAATGTTTTCTTTTGATATCTGGCTTTGAGAATCCTTAACTGCTCTCTAATCCTGATTGACCTCTTTCACCTTCTTTCATCATCTAGTTTAAGGAATCCTTAAATTCTCCTTGATCCATATTGAAAATCACTTCACCATTCAGCCTTTAAGATCTGATTTTGCTCAGCTACCCTACCCTGTAACACTTCTTTTATAATTTCTTTATGTTTTTTTTTCTTGATATATTAACTCCATAGCCCAATGGAAAATAGACAAGCACCTAGCCATCTAACTCAGTAATTCCAGCAACAAATCAAAATCAAACCAAATCATTCTTACATAGCTAACCTAAAATCAATTAAAACAACAAAGTTAAATCATTAAGAGAGAGCCCTCTCTGAGCATTAGGAAGGCTAGATCCTAATCTCCAAAAGTGGTTGATAGTTTCCTCTAATATTTCTTTAAACACACATTAAAACCCTTGGAAATTTTTGGAGTGATAACAAAATCAACATGCATAATCAATTGCAACCCTGATCATTCATAAAACAAATGTATATACAATTTTACTTACGTCAACATGCGTGTATACACGCTTTTCTATGAAGGAACCTGCATATAGATCTTTATATATACTGAGATTATAGTTCTTACCAGACTCATAACAGATCAGAGATATTCATAGATATTTTGTCAGATTTACAAAGGCCTTATACAGTCAGTAGAATCCATCATTTTCAATAAACCAATCACTAATATTTATACACAATCAACTAGCAGCATAATCAATATTCAAACAACCCATATCTATATGAATTCATCATTGACAGTCAACATACATACAGCAAAAATGATCTTCAACGTTCTTCAGAAGAAAACCTAGCTTGCATATGTACCTTTGTAGAGCAGAACCCGCGTGTATACATGTCTTCAACGTGACTAACCTGTGTATAGATCTGTAAATAATTCAGGATTGCGCAACACTTCAGAACTAAAAACTTACTTAGATCATACCCTTCACTTCAACATTTAAGCGCCAGATATCTCATGAACAGATCATGCAAATACATAGTCATTTGAGGTCTAGAGAGTCTGATCCATTATTGTATTCATGAGTGCATCATAATATCAGATCTATCTATTGATTATATCCCATTCCATGCAAATATAAATTTAAGTATTCATTCAATTCACATACTCATGTGCACTTAGCACTATGATCTTCACGTCCTTATATAGTTTGAGCCTTAGCTAATACCATGAGCCAAAACCACACAAGTGTTGATGGTATTCTTGGACATGAACAAATATCTATTACTGCACTCAATAATGTGGGCTAATACCATGGTGAGGACCCCTGGTATCATAAAATTAATTCTCAAACACATACGTGAATTTGCTTCTTCTTACCCTCATGTATATGCGACTTTTCCTTGACCAAATCGCATATAATTCCTTAAATATGTGCTTTATCAATCTTCTAATTATGATTTGTAAAAATTCTATCCCATCATTCTGAAATTTTGTTCCATCACTTTTCCACCTCTGAGCTTATCAAGAACCAATATACATGGGCTTTTTCAAGTGAGTTGCAATCAAGGAAAACACATGCAATCATAATTCCAACAAAGGATGGGGTAGAAGGGGGGTTCAAACCAAAGAGAGAAGGAAAAAAGTGCATGATAAGCAAGGGGGATGGGGGAGACTGACTAGCAAGGACATAATCAACTACACCCGCACCGCTGCCATAATGGTCGACATGTGAAAAATCGAGATTCTAGGAAATGAGGGAGAACATTTAAAATAAACAACTCTTATGATTCCCCAAACTGCAATAGATGCTTACCATAAACTGTAGTGGACCCCAAAGTATCATCTGACATTCGGTGAATCCCTACTGAATCTGGATCTATCCCTTTAGTACAAAACACATCCTCTGATCGATCGTGGAGAGGGATATGGGGATCTCTAGTACAAGAATTTAGGTCACCTAGGAGGATGACTTCCCCAATAGTAGAGTACTAGGTGATTCCGATGTACAAGTCTAGAAGTGAGTCCCCATTTGAGAAATTATGGATGGAAAATGGTGAAGAGGTTGGGGGAAAGTAACAAACTACAATGTAGAGGTCCCTTAGAGAAGAGACTCTAATGCTAATCTGAATCCGCATAAACTTGGAAAACTCATCTTCAATTACCAAAGATACCCTATTCCGGAGTGAGTCACTAGCTAAACAAGCAACTCCACTTGATCCTCTGACCACTCTAGAGCTCCTCATCTCCAGCCTACAAACTAAGAACCAATGGCAACCTACAATATCTGGGATAGGTCTAATAGGTCTTGCACACTCTCAGTCATGAAGAGGATGTTTCCTGATTCGATACCATCATACAAGAGTCCCGACAATGACCAAAAATATCCATTATCATTCCAACAGCGGATAAAAATTCTTGTACACTCCCCAAGTGGGCCCTATTAGTCATCATTTATTTTTTCCTTTGTATATGACTAAATTCTTATCCTAATATTTCTATAAACAAAGTTCATAAAAACTGTGAGTTCTAGAAATCTCATTGCCTTCATTATCCTTAAGATAATTTTTCACTATTTCATCATTCCATCATGTCAAGCTCTGCTTATGAGTCCCAGAAAACCCATTAGGGGCTCATGTCACTCATTTTTTCTGTGTTGTGTCACCTTTGCCCCAAATCCTCAGTTTTTCTTTTCCTAACCCCCCCCCCCAACTGCTACCTAAGGCCACCAATCAAACAGCTCTATTTTGTCTTCCAAAAATACCCCTAGCATTCATGGTCTCAAAACTGTCTCTGTAGGCTCTTTAGATAAATCAAGTACATTGGATTTTGGATATTCAATACATGAGTTTATCATAAATTCTATTTTACACTTGATGACCCCAAAATCTAAGTTTTTAGTCCAAAGCCAAGTCCAAGGAACCTTCCACTAGGTCACCTAGGGTTTCACAAGTCATAGGGTGGATTTGGTATCCTAAAATCTCTATTTTTCCTATGTAAAGAGACTGCATTCAAAGAATAAAGGGGATAAGTGACGAAAGGATCAAATGACCATTATACTTAAAGAGAGGTAAGGTAATGGGGGAAAACATCACAAGAATACCATCTACAGTAAAGAGAAAGGAAGCAAGCATATGTTTTAGAGAATCAAGGTTTTTGTGACTAATTGGAAAAATAATGTGCCAAGGCAGGAAATCAACACAAGGGCTACAAGGACAAAGGTCACCTCAACTCCATCCAGTGCACACTGAAGATTTTTTAGAAATGATTAATGAGTTTTGAAAGGTTTAGAGAACCTAGAAGACAACATTATTTACTGTTTTCTAATAGCCCTAAAACCTAGGAGTTTGGAAAGAATGAAAAATAGGTCAAATAATTATGATAAGGCCTCCTTCATAACAGCAGATGGAAATTCACAAGGGGTATTCAAGCTGCCCTCTAGGGTTTGACAAAGAAGCGTTGATTCCACCTCACCAAAAGGACAAAAGGGCAAAGGGTATCAGTACAAGGGCCTAAGTTTTCAAATACAGTCAGAGGTCTTAAAAAGGATCAAAAGGAGGCAAACATAAGGTAAAGTACCAAAGGAAGGAATAGAGATATATCACTGTCAAAATGGTCAAAGGAACAAACATGCAATTGGTCTAAAAACAATGTAGAAAAGGCTCCAAAAATGGTTTCCTTATCAAAAGTATATTCTGCAAGAGATAGTTAGCCATGAGTTACACTTCTGCAGGACTATCAAAGATGGCTATCTACAAGAAGATTGATAAGGTCAAACAAACCTAATGTATCTCACAATGGTGGCACATATAAATACTAAAGGATCCATTGATACCAACTGCTAGGGTTTTCACAGTGAAAACATGACAGAATGTCAGTGAAAGGAAGGTCAAAATTCTTATCTTTAGTCTCATCCACCAAGTAATCAAAGGCATAAAAGATACAGGACTGAAGACTCCAAGGTGAAGGTACCAAAATGATCACAAGTTTATTGTTTACAAGTGTTGAAATTCATGAAAAGGATAAAGTGGAGAAAACCTTCAAAGAGCACTAATGCCACTGAATGAATTTTTCCTCCAAAATTTATCAAAATGACCTTTAATTTTCAAAAAACAGGTTCATGTCTCCAAATGTGGGTAAGAGGCACAATTTAAGCTTGTTAAAGAGTTGGTCAATCTAAGGGGGACATCAAGATGCTCCAGCAAGGAAAAAAAACAATTTTTTCTCAAAGTTCTGCCACCTATAGACAAAAAGACCAAAAGGTCAGTGAAAAAGTAAGAAGGGGAAACAAACGTTAGAAAGTGGGTTTGATCATGAAATTATTTTTCAAAAATAAATATAAAGGTCTTCTTTCCCTCTCCCCAACTCATTTTTGTCTTTGAAGGAAAGCTAGAGAGTCGTTGAAGCATTTCTAGGGCTTTTCTGCAAAACTGGGTAAAATTTCAAGGCGTTGTGCACAGGCAGAGGCGCTACACACAGAGCCTTCGGTGCTACGCACAGAGGAGAAGAGGCAGTGCTAAAAATAATTGTGCTATGCATAGAATATTTGGTACTACGCACAGGCGATGGTGCTATACACACGCCTAGTTCGGAACCCGACTCGCCAACAACCTCCCAGCATTGCGCACGGGCCTGCCAACAGCTCGACCCAACCCGACGCTACGCACAGGAGAAGGCCCTACAGGCCTGTGCAGAGGCCTAAGCTGCCCAAAAACCTCCCAGTGTTATGCACAGGCCTGCCAACACCCGACTCGACCTGACGCAATGCACAGAGGGCACGACAGGAACGACTAGTCCGGTGGCGCTGCGCACAGAGGAAATTTGGCCAAAATTGCCAAAAATTTCTCAAAATCACTCTTTTTCCTCCTCAAATTTTCCCCAAGATCCTACACAAGTTAGACAAGGTTGGTGGTCACTTTATTTTTCCCTCCAAGTGATATTTTTGCATCTATAATCAAAGGAGAGTAACCATAACCTAAATTGGCTAAAAACCCTAATCTTCATGGAAAACTCTTATTTAACCTTCTAGGGAAAATTTTACCAGTTGAAGAGTTGTCACTGTTGTAAATACACTCAGTACAAGTTAGGCATCCTTCAAACCCTAAAAGAATTCCTAGACTTCTTCCATTTTTCCTTCATTTGTCAAAATCTACCCTCACCATCACTGATTTCTCCTCCCTAGACCTACAGGAACTCTCAAGATAGAAACCAATTTGTTCAAGGACACAATCAGTCACCATGTCGGGATAAGAGATTAGTACTAGTAGTGACAAAGGCCAAGGGCCTATCAAGCCAAAGCACAAGGGAGGAAGAACTAATAGGTTTGAGCCCTTGGATACATTTCAAATCACCTCTTCTCCCATGATCCTTACATGTTTTAAAGATGTTGGATGCTATCAGTTTTGTGAGAGGGTTAAATAGGTCCAAAACCACTTAGATTTGACTAGGTTGTTCATTCTCAGCCTACAAAACCACCAAGTCAACCTAGTAGGAGTAAATTTTGATCTATCATCTGAATCCATTGCTAAGGCCACAGGGATACCAGATGTGGGTGAGAGATGGTTCAAACAGAAAATATTGGCCTTAAGCTACTATGAGCCCTTCCTCAAACCTAGGTATCAACAGGGTTGCAAGACCTTTTTCCCCTTCTGTTATCTACTAGAGAGATATGCCCCACTGATGAGGCAGATCATCAAGTACTTCACTTGTGAGGGGAGGTACTCCAGGCTTTATTCATATCACATAAGGTTGCTAATTCACTTCACCAGGGTTAAATTGCTAAACCTACCATACTATCTCTACCGGAGCATTGAAAAAATTGCTTCAGTGGTCAAGAAAAGGAGTTATGCCCACCAAATGCAAAGCCTTTTTCACCACTCTTTTGGTTAAAATGATTGTTTTACACCAGCTGGAGCAGCAGGGAATTCCTTGGGAATTTTTTTATCTCACATGATGTATTTTCAAATCCCCAAGCCTTCATTCAGCAAAATTTGCCTTCCACTTCACACTCACTTACCTCCACTCCTCCATCGCCCCCTAGGAATCATGATCCATCACCTCCACCTATGCCTTCTCCACAAGGAAACTTACATCTTTCTTCTTCTCCTGATGCATCAAATGAAGATGATGACAGTGATAATGAGGAACAAGCAGATGAAAATGGAGATGAAGAAATCGGTAGGGCAGAGACAAATTTTAATGAGGAACAAGAGGATGATGGTCATAATGATGGACAAGGGGGTGATAGTAGCAATGATGAACAAGAAGATGATGGTGGGAATGATGAAAAAAGTGGGGCAGACATAGAGTTTAATGAGGAAGAGTAGGAGGATGATGATGACAAGGAAGAGGGAGTTGAACATGGTAGTCATGAAGACAAAAACAATCAGAACTTGGAGGAAGGAAGTGATGGTAATGATACCAATGAATCACTCCCAAGTACAGAAAAAGGTGGTGCTAATGAACAAGATGAGGAAATATAAGATAGTGAAGACAATAATGAGGGTGGTAGTCAACAAGAAAGTGAACATGATAGTCAAGAGGAAAATGTGCATGAACGTGAAAATGAGCCCAGTCATAGTGAAAATAGTGATGATATGGATGAAGATAATGAACATCAAGAAACAGAAGGTGACAATGAGGAAATGGAAGATCAAGAAGATGAAAAAAGTGAGGCACAAATAGAATTTGATGAAGGAGACAGTGATAAAGAGAACATCACTGATAAGACATTGAGTAAGGGAAAGGACAACAAAAGAGATTTTCATGACACAAATCAGCCTCCTAATGATGATGGAAGTGCAGATAGCCCAGAGGATGATGAAGAAAAGGACACTAATAAGGAACAAGGTCAAAGAGAGACAAGTGAAGAAGTCGTTGATCAATTTAAAGGCCAATATGACAGTGGTAAAAATTAGAGTGTTGAAGGCAGTAGTGAGGCTCACAGCTCTCCCAGTGAACAAGATGATGATGTACAAAGTGATGGGATACCTAGTAGTGAAGGTAAGATGGAAGAGGAGACTACACACAGTAGTACATAAGGTGAGAAAGAAGGCTTTACAGCAGATGATAACATTCATGTCAAGGACTCTATAGTAGAAATCATTAGACCTTTTGATTTTTCATACCAAAGGGAGAAGAGGGATGTGTTTTCTACCTCAAAAAGGTAAGAGGCCATCTCTTCTCCAGCTATCAAATCAATGGACAAAGGTAAGGAAAAAACGGATGAAAATGTTGAGGATCAACATGGTGAAGAAAGAGAATTTGAATTTATACATATTGATAGTGATGAAGAAGAGAAAATCTCCAGTTCACTCCTCCAAAGTAATAATTCTCAAATAAGAGATATTCAGGTAGAATTGGAAAGAACCAAGTACAAATATGATGTCTTGGATTTGGAGAACTAGCAAAGGAGTGCACACATGGAAATTTATGAGGTAAGGGCACTTAGGGCACAGAGACAAGCCATAAGCGCAGAGGTGCAATTTTAAGAGTACAAGAGGACTCATCCAGAGAGTGATAAGAAGAAGAAGAACATCCTAGAAAGAGGCCAAATACCATTGGGCTGAGAAAAGCTTTGGCCAAAGATAGGGAGGAAGAATCTGCCCTAGCTGAGAAAATTCCTATTAGTGAGCTACTTGACAGAGATATAGAGTTTGATAGGGAACCTTGGCTTGAGAGGGACGATATGCATTTAACAGATAATTTGGAGAAGGCAAACAAGACCCTTGAGCTTTAAAGGAAAATGACTAAACACTATGCGCTCAGAAATCAAATTTCTAGGGCAAAGCTCAAGAAGGCATTGCTTGAAAATAAAAAACTAAAGGAGGAAAAAATCCATGATAGCCTTAGATTTTTGGCTGAGGCTTCTCAACGAGTGTCCAAGACCCCTTGAGGGACCACTCCACCAATTTTGGGCAAATTTGAGCAAAATTTTGTTTCTTTTTGAAATTTTAAGGCCTTTGTGCACAACACCCTTGGCACTGCACAAACACATGATTCATCCCTAGCTTGAAAAATTTCAATTTTTGGATTCCTATCATCATTAGCAGTCTTCTCACAAAATTTTAGACCATTTGGAGCAATTTTGACCCCCCAAAAACTCAAAAAATACCTAAATTTTGACCATTCTTCCTCATTTTCAGGCAAGGTGTTGCACACAGAGCAGTGTTGGGAAAATGTATTTTTGGAAACAAAAATGGAACTCATTCAAAAAATGAAATGAATATCTAGAAATCCAACTTGAAAAGCTTTCCAACGAGCCATCACGGGGAAAAATCCGACACCGGGAAAGAGGTCAAAACAAGGCTACAAGTACACATATTTTCTTATATTTTGGCATTGCACATACAGGACCAAAAGTGGAAAAAGTCAACAAAATACACTCATTTATTGCAAAATGATATTTTCTAGTTTTTGAGACAAAACACTATAGGATTAGGTGTTAGAACTTATTATGCATTTATTTTTCTTAGACATTTATGCCTTGGGCCTTGCATGGTCACTTGGACATAAATTGTCATTTATGACTATTTTGGATATTTTCAAACCCTAATTAGGGTTTTAGCCCCCCTTTGCTCCATAAATATAGCATGAAGCTCTCATGTATTTTGTTGGAATTTGATGACTTATTCTAAAGTAATACATAGTCTCTTGGAGGTTGAAAGCAATTTGATGTCTTAGAGCTTTTGAATGCACTGATTTGTTTGTTGATGGAGAAGGCTTGCTTGCAGGATCCCTGAGCTTGGTTGATGGTGAAGTGATTCTATTTTGTTATTGTTATTTCCTGTTTCATTATGTTTCCATATTTCTATGTTTCAGTAGAACAAAGGATTTAGACTGAGAAATGTTTCTAAAGACACCTTAGCTCTGTTTGTTCTTCACTGCCTTAATGTTTTCTTCTGCTATGACATGTTAGAGAATCCTTCATTTCTCTCTAGACCTCCTAAGATTGTTTATTTCCCGAATTGTTTAATACCATAGGTATAAAACATGATTCAAGGTTAGCCTTGCTTATTTGATGTCACTAAAACATTTTCTTGAAATCTCTCTTTAAAGTACCATTACTTAGGTTTGTCAAAGAAGTTTTGTTTCAATCATACTCTTTGCACTTGCTTAGTTAATTGTTTTAAAGATTTCATAGCTATAATATTATATGTTTAGGAGTTACCTCCTCTCTGATTTTATTTATTTGTGTATCTTAAATTTTTTCTATCCCTGATGATGAAATCACTAGAAGTTAAATAGGTTTCCTGCCTTCTATATTTCATTGGAATGTTTGTATTGAATAATTATCTGCTTTAGTTGAATCAAAGAGTCTAGGGTTTTCTCTGCCTTTGATTTCCCCTCTATGCTTATGATTCTTCTAAGTCCCTTTGTTTAAAGTATATGATAAAGGATTCTTGATTTCCCTTTGTCCAACTTTTTGTTCTCAAATTTGATGTCCATCTCATGATCCTTTAAACCCTGAAGATCCACCAACCAAGCTAGATTTTCCCTACAATACTCCCTGATCCATTTATGAACCTATCATGACTTTATTAGACTCCATTTCCCAATAACTTTAATATTTCCTTGTTCTATATGTTCTATCTACTCATCATACCCAACCAACATAAACAACAAACCCCAATATTCATAACTAGCCTAAAATTAACCTTAAAAGAAAACAGGAATACATCCTTTGAAAACAATAGAGAGAGCCCTCTCTGAATCCAGGAAGGATAGGTTCTTGGATTCCAAAGTCTGGTTTGATGTTACCCCAATCCATTTTTATCTCAATCAATCTAGCAAATTATGGGGAGCTAACATAATGGCGATCACGGTGGGACAGAGTACATAGTAGCCTAAGAAAATTTTATAAACTCATTTAACCCTCAGTTAAGCTTAGAAAATCTATTGATAGCCAAGAGTAGAAACTAATTGCCTCACCATCCTAGCAATATGATGACTCAGCTAGAGGATACTCATTGAAACCTTATGGCTACATTAGGAAAACTCATAAAACCAAAAACAATCCCTAGATTGATTTTTGTCAAAATTTGGTGGTGGACCATCATATACATACCCTAAAAAAAAACTAAAAACATCCACCTGGTGACTCCACTAGCCTCCAGTAGGCCTATTACTTTACTAGTCCTATAGACTTCCCTAGGTTTGTGTCAAAACTGCCTTAAGAAGTTTTAAAGCCTAGTGCCATATTTTGTAAGTTTACCAATAACTAAGAGAGGTTAACCTTCCGAAAAAAAAAAATCCTAAAATTTTCATCTTCTCGACGTTTTGAATGTGAAATCTGGCTTCTCAGAGAAGTAGTACCAGATCTCACCCAGACCCAAACCTGTAGAAATTTGTTGAATAATGAAGATTTATTCACCGAGATTATCCTGGTCACATACTATTTGAGCTTCATACATAACACATAATCTCTTCTACGCATTAATCATCACATGCGGAAATAAAAAAAACAAGCGGTATTGAAAACATTCACATGCGCACATAGAAATTCAACACATATAACACTGTATGTATACCAGGGAAAGCTTACAGCTGAAAACCCCCTACTGTCTATATATTATAATGAAGAAGAATCATGTAACAATCTCAGTACAATACTCCTCACAAGTACTCAGTACTGTCTCCAAAAGTTACACACAAACTAGCTCAGTTTTGAACAAGTCACGGGTTCAAAACTCCTCCACTGTTTGCCTGCCTCTACTGCGCAATCCAAGATGAGAGAATGGAATGGAATGAATTCGAATTCCCTTGGCTTTAACTATGCAATCCTCATTGGCAATCTCCTCCAATGATTGTGCAAATCTCATGCACACTATAGTCACAACTGATAGTAGACTCCACCCTTTCTCCTACCTCTTCCACTGGTCTTCACTGAACTGTACATGCACTGAGTTAACTGATGTGTTCTTTAGCTGATTTATGAGTTAATAATTAGTGAATTAAATAATATTTAATTCACACCACTCATCTCTAGTGTATTATTCAGCTTAACTAAATACAACTAGTTCAACTAAGTTAAATCGAACACAACTCCATCAATTGTCTCATCAACTCCACCAAACTCTGCCACATGAGTTCTAACTGAAGTCAACCATGCAATAGCTCAACTAACCCTTAGGAAATTCGAATTTCCTTCTGACAACTACATATGCCACATCTGTAGCTCGAACTGAAGTGCTCCAAGAGGATAAGATAATGTTTATAGTCCAAATATTATTAAGGGCTAATAATATTTGATTGTTCTATTTTTAGACAAGCAGTCTAAAAATTGACTTATACCTGTATGTCTAAAAAGAGATGTCCATATATTTTTACCAACTTGACCAATCATCCAAGAATAGCATCCCGCAACTCCTAGACCATGCTCCATATGTCTAAAAATAGACTTTTCGACAAAAATCACATGTGTGGTCCCCACCTAGTTTAGGTGATCACTTTCCAACTAGGATCAGGAAATATGTTTCAGGAGGCCTCTTTCACTGTTTCTTGTTGCCATTTTCAACACTCCCTCTCAACAAGAAAGTAATTTCTTTGCATGCGACATGCAACTCCATGCATTCACCTTGCAACCTTCACAAGCGCCATGCAACTCCATGCATGCGACATGCAACTCCATGCATTCGCCCTGCAACCTTCACAAGTGCCATGCAACTCCATGCATGTGACATGCAGCTCCATGCATTCGCCATGCACCCTTTGCATGCACCATGCAAACTCAAGCATTCACCATGCAACTCCATGCATGCGCCATGCACCCTTTTCATGCAACATCTTCAAAACTGAATAGGCTCCAAACAACTCAATCAGTCTGATGCATCTATCATCAAATTATTCGACTTCTGCTGGTACCAACTGCACATGTCATCAGGAACCACTGCGCTGTTGAACTCTTGCACCCATGCACTTTTTCACTTGCTGTCAACTCTGATCCGCACTCCAGTATACGACAATGTCACTTTGATCTGCCTGCATCAATCCAACTGATCTTGCTACTGCTACTCTATGGGAACCTCGTAGCCAGGCTCAATTCATGAGATCCACACCATCTCAATGAATCCTGCCCAGAAATCTCCACCTGGGATTACTCATGCATGTCGCCCCACCTCTCACCTGGTGGTATAGCTACATGCACTCCCTCTGCCCATCTGGCACGAAATTTATCTTCATGAGTGGTTTCTCCCACTCCATAATCCTCATCTTGTGGCTGCTCCACACCCCAAGGTTCACTTTCACTTGCATGCAAAACTTTCTCCCTCTCAAGCATCAGTTGCATGTCTTTCTCCCACTTCCCAACAGTAGGAAGCTTCGTAGACATCCCATCTACTTCAAGTCTGTAGAGATTCTTTGCCTGAATCCAAACCTTCTTGACTTGTCCCATTGCCTTGTGTCTAAGGAAAATTTTCCCTTCTCTAAAGACAACTTCATACCCTTTATCCTCTAACATTGCGACTAAGATCAAATTCTTTGTTAAACCTGGTACATGCAATACATTTTGTAAAAGAATGAGTTTACTTGACTCCCTCTAAAAGGTTATGGTACCAATGTCGGTCGCATTGTATCATCCATTGTCGCCCAAATCAACATGCATCTGGAGATTTTTCTCCACCAAGTCACTGAAAAGATTCACATCTCCCGTCATGTGAAAGGAAGCACCATTATCAATATACCACCCCGATCCCAATGCACTAGACACCATGCATGCGATCAATGAGAAGTCCAGCTAAAATTGCAAGGCAAGAGCCTCACCAGCTGCAGCTCCAGCAGCCTACTTTTTCTTCTTCTTTTGTGGACAATTCGTGGCGTAATGTCCATGATCGTGACAGTGAAAACACTTCACTTTGGACATGTCAGGCTTTTTACCATCCACACCGGATTGAGAAGCCTTCTCATTGCCCTTCCTCTTCCTTGCTTTGGCAGCCAAAGCATAATATTCTTCATCAGATGCCTTTGATGAAGATCTGTCCCTGGTACTCCGCCTTATCTCCTCTTGCACAAGATCCGACCAAAGTCGCTCCCATCCTGGAAATTTCTCCTGACCATTGACAAAATCCTCATAGGAATGCCAACTCTTCGGAAGACCAAGGAGAGCCAAGCTCACCAAGTCCTCATCATCCACACTAACTCCTACACTCCCAAGCTCATCCCTGCAGTGGACAAACTTGGTCAAGTATATCGGAATAGTGTAATTCTTCTCCATCTTTATTTTCCTGAGTTTATCCTTGAGCGCCAACTTCCTTTGGTCACTCTTGCTCTGGAACAATTCTGTCAAAGCTTTCCACATCAAGTATGGAGAAGCTTTTCCATGCAGGCTGGATACTATATGATCCTTCACGCCCTCCAACAGAATCCTTCGACACCTTGCCATCTTCTTTTGCCAAGCCTCAACTTGAGCAGCATCGGTAGGCTTTGGGACTTCAGCATCTATGAAATCCTTCAACCCGTTATCATCTAACACCGCCTCCATCCTATCTCTCCATGTAATATAATTCAAGCTACCTTCAAGAGCATACTCCAATCGCAATCCTTGATAAGACATTTTTACTTCAACACCAAGAAAACACTGCTGCAAAATTCGAATTCCAACAGCTTAAAACTCAACCGCTTCCGATCTAAACTTGAGAAAAAATTATTTCTAGCACAGAGATCGACTGTAGGGGAATTTATTGGATATATCACCTTTCAGAGAAAGGATGGATCCAGAGGCTACCTAGCCCGTTACAGACTCTGTCTACCGAAATAATTGTAATCACTGTAATAGATCCGATGATCAATTCTGCTCTGATACCATGTAGAAATTTGCTGAATAATGAAGATTTATTCACCGAGATTATCATGGTCACATAATATTTGAGCTTCATACATAACACATAATATATTCTACGCATTAATCATCACATGCGGAAATAAAAACAACAAGCGGTATTGAAAACATTCACATGCGCACATAGAAATTCAACACATATAACACTGTATGTATACCAGGGAAATATTACAGCTGAAAACCCCCTACTATCTGATATTATAATGAAGAAGAAACATGTAACAATATCAGTACAATACTCCTCACAAGTACTCAGTACTGTCTCCAAAAGTTACACACAAACTAGCTCAGTTTTGAACAAGTCACGGGTTCAAAACTCCTCCAATGTTTGCCTGCCTCTACTGCGCAATCCAAGATGAGAGAATGGATAGAATGAATTCGAATTCCCTTGGCTTTAACTGCGCAATCCTCATTGGAAATCTTCTCCAATGATTTTGCAAATCTCATGCACACTATAGTCACAATTGATAGTAGACTCCACCCTTTCTCCTACCTCTTCCACTGGTCTTCACTGAACTGTACATGCACTGAGTTAATTGATGTGTTCTTTAGTTGATTTATGAGTTAATAATTAGTGAATTAATTAATAATTAATTCACACCACTCATCACTAGTGTATTTGTCAGTTAGACTAAATAAAACTAGTTCAACTAAGTTAAACCGAACACAACTCCATCAACTGTCTCATCAACTCCACCAAACTCTGCCACATGAGTTCTAACTGAATTCAACCATGCAATAGCTCAACTAACCCTTAGGAAATTTGAATTTCCTTCTGCCAGCTGCATGTGCCACATCTGTAGCTCGAACTGAAGTGCTCCAAGAGGATAAGATAATGTTTATAGTCCAAATATTATTAAGGGCTAATAATGACTGTTCTATTTTTAGACAGGCAGTCTAAAAATACACTTCGACCTGTATGTCTAAAAATAGATGTCCATTTATTTTTACCAACTTGACCAATCATCCAAGAATAGCATCCCGCAACTCCTATACCATGCTCCATATGTCTAAAAATAGACTTTTCGACAAAAATCACATGTGTGGTCCCCACCTAGTTTAGGTGATCACTTTCCAACTAGGATCAGGAAAGATGTTTCAGGAGGCCTCCTTCACTGTTTCTTGTTGCCATTTTCAACAAAACCCTCCCACCATAATTGATGACCCAGAGAATATTTTGTGGAAAACTTCTAAATCTGAACATTCAACTACTAGGAGGAACATTCATAGATCAAGCTTCGTCCCTGAACACCTTACAAGCTTGCAAGACCCTTATTTTGACCTCCCTCATCAAATAAATTTGTTCAGGACCAAGTCACAAACTGATATTGACCAAACTAACCTTGAGCTCATAGATTTGCAATAGAGTTCAAGTAGGGAATATTCTCCTTCCACTCCTCCTGATTTTCAGCTTCTCCATTACCTTAGCTCCTTCCATACTAAATCTTCTCATAATCAGCCTGCTGGTCCAAGAAATTCCACCACACCCATCCATACCTCCACTGTTCAAACCACTTCACTTCATCCCCCTCCACCTCTCACTAATCCTCCCCTTGTAAATCCTCCATTAGCTCCCATCATGGCAGCTTGGTATGCACCCTTGTCTTTACCTCAACCTTTAGTGCCTTTTCCAAATGACTATCAGTCCAAGATCCCTCATTTCACCGGAGCTGAGTCCATCACTACCCGACAACATGTAGATAGGATAAGTGATGCTTTTGATTACATGAAAATAGAATAAGAAACCATCAAAATGAGGATATTTGCACAAATATTAGGAGGAAAGGCCAAAAAATGGTTCAAATCATTAGCTCCTAACACAATACATGATCTCCCCTCCCTCTACCAAACTTTCATAAAAAAGTGTGAAATCAAGAAGAACCCTCTCCAAATCCTTTCAGAGTACAATAACCTCAAAAGAAATGTAGGTGAAAGTGTTCAAGACTATTGCACTAGATTTAACAGTGTTTACAATGGCCTCCAGCCTCACATGAAACCTCCCCAACGCCTAGCCTTAGTGAAATTTCTAGAGGGATTTGATGCCCACATGGCCTACCAACTAAGGGAGAGAGATCCCCCGACTCTAGAAGACATGCAAAAGGAGCTCTGAGTGTAGAGGATGAATTGATTGAGAAAAGAGCTAGGATGAGATCAGAGAAGAGAGTAACTTATAGAGATGAAACAGTGCCTTCAGCTTCCTCTTCTGATGCCAAAATTGACACCCTAGTTAGGACAATGGAGAGAACGATGGAAAAGATCAGTTTGAATGAGAGAACACCTCCTAGGGAAAACCAATTCAATCCTAAAAATAGGAATAGGAATCATAATTTTAGAAAATACCCTCCCCAAATCAGACAAAGAAAGAATGACCAACAAATTAGACCCCCTTTCCAAGACAAATATGTAGATGAAGAGGAGAGAGAGCCAAAGGAGTTGGAAGAAAACTATGTAAATGTCATAGGTCTTGATGATGAGGATAACACTTTTCTTACCAAAGAAGAAAAAAAGATGTTATCTTCAAAATAAAATGAAAAATCATATGAATATTTCAAAGACTATAGGTTAGGATTTGAGAATTCCATAATGGAATTCCATAAGTAATATGAACTTAGGAGAAAAAAGAATCAAGACATTCCTAAAACAAATCAATCAAACACTGCTGTTAGGAAAACCCCTGAACATATCCCTAAAAAGACAACAGAAAACACAAGCACTATGGCTAAGAAAACTGATCTAAACAAGCTAAAAACTAGCCAGCCAAGTAATGACTCAAGCTCCCTTAGTACTTCAACTAGTGGCCTTGAAAAAACCTTGTTGTCCAAACCATCAAATCAAAATCAACAAATAAAAAATGTATAAAATTTTATGGCTGATAAAACCGACGTAAATATGTTAAAGACACCTAAGCCTTTCAATTTTGAAGGAGATATTTCCAAAATCAAGATAACCATGCCTCTCACTAAATTGGTAACCGAAGAGGTGTATAGATCTCGGATTTTGAAAGTGCTAAACATAGGAAATGATACTGACACTTTACACTTGGCTGATGACACACCTGAGTTGTTGTTTGGACCCAAAATAGAAGGAGTCATTCCCATTTTCTATATTAGCCTAAACATACATGAAAAAATATTACATAATGCCATGCTGGATTCCAGTGCATCCCACAATCTCATGCCCAAAGTCGTGATGGAGAGATTAGGCCTAGAAATAACTAAACCTTACAAAGACTTGTACTCTTTCGATTTGAGTAGGTTCAAATGTTTGGGCCTGGTCAAGGATCTTTGTGTCAACCTGGCACAAGTGCCAGCTAAGAATATAGTCATGGACATAGTAGTGGCAGATATTCCTCCCAAGTATGGGATGCTTTTATCCAGATCTTGGGGAGCCAAGCTTCAAGGGAACCTTAAAATAGATATGTCCTATGCTACCATCCCTATTTTTAATCAAACCAGGCGATTATACCATGATTCTCACATGAAATATATGGTTAGTAGTCAAAACAGGCCAAACAATACTCTATCTTTATTATATTCATTCAGATCTTTATTCTTTCATCTTATGTAATGAGGAAGACATTGATGAGTAGGTATATGAAGTTAAAACACATCAAGACACACTACAACAACCAAACCAGTCTCTACATGAAAAGCTCAGCATTTAGAACTATGGCAGCCCTGAACAAACACCTAGTGATAAAACTAAACTTGACTTTCTGCAAACTAAAAATGAAATCTCAAAACCAAGAGTTAGTTTGGAATATGAATCAGATTGCTCAAAGAGAGGACAAATCTCAAAAACACAACTGTTTCCTTTTACCAATCCCAAGGTACTGAAATATTCCCACATAATGGAAAATTTTGGGAATCTGAGTTAAAAGAGTCTGATGTTTTTACCTTATACAGATACCTCATTATTAGAAATCCTTGTCCCTCCAAAAAAACTGTTGACTCTCATAGATGTTGCTATGAATCCTAAAAGGATGTCTGTTGAAACTGATATAGAGGAATACAATGTAGGAAACCTAAGAAGGCCCAAAGTGTTATCCAAAGTCTTGTCATTACACACAAAACTGAAATACATAAGGTTTTCCACGAAGTTTCAGGATGCTCTTGTGTATAGGAGTAAAATCTCAAATCCTGACGACATAGACATTGTTCAAAAGGGGCCTTTTTCCAAGAAGAAATATGAAACCCTTGGGAAAATAGTGTCACTAACAAAGACAACCAAAGGATACAAACTATGTGTGGAATTTAGACACTTACGAAAAACCTTCATGGAGTTCAAATACCCTTTTCCCAAGATCAATCATCCTATGCCCAAGATAGAAATTTCTAACAAGGTGACATTGATTGATAGTTTTTTAGGTTTTCATGCAATGATATCACTTCAAATCAATCAATACAAAGACACTTTCAAATTTCCTTGGAATGACTACCTGCTTGACCAAATTTTTCCTAAAATAATTAATGCTAAAGACACCTTCCAAGAGGCCATGACACATGTTATCAACTTTTTCACTATGATATAGATTGATGATATCATCATTTGTTTGGAAGCTGATGAAGAATGCCTTCTTCACC
The DNA here is from genome assembly GCA_034641835.2 of Pinus albicaulis. Lineage (NCBI taxonomy): Eukaryota > Viridiplantae > Streptophyta > Pinopsida > Pinales > Pinaceae > Pinus > Pinus albicaulis. Next base: position 63,969,293 of record CM076580.1, read on the forward strand.
TAAACAGTTTCTTTCACAGAAAAAATGTTTGGAAGAAAAACTCAAAGAAAAAACATAAAGGAGAGCTTCACCTGTTGATATTCAACAAGATGATGAGCTTAGTGAAAATATTTGCCTTCACTAAGTGAGCCCGCAGGCTATTTTTGGCGCAAGTCTATTTTTAGACTATGTCTATTTTTAGACATGATGATCATATTTCAAAAGTTGCAGGATGATATTTGCGGATGGTTGATCAAGTTGGAAAAATAGATGAAATTCTATTTTTAGAATATTGGGTGAATTCTATTTATAGATCGTTGATCTAAAAATAGATGCATGTCGATTATTATTAGCTCTTTATAATAATCAGACTCTAAATAGCAACTTATTCTCTTGGAGCATTTTGTTTCAGTGCACAGATGTGGCACATCAGTGGACTGAGGAAATTACGCAATTCATGATGGTTTACTGGAGCTAATGCATGGGGGACTTAGTTAGAACTCAAGTGGTAGAGTTATGACACAGTTGGAAGAGTAGTTATGGAGTTGTATTCAGTTTAACACAGTTAGACTCAGTTGAGCTAGTTGTATCTAGTCTAACTGAATGATACATTAGTGAGAGTGGAGTGAATTAATTAGTTAATTAATTCACAAATAATAACTCATTAATCAACTGAACAATACAATAGTTAACTAAAGTGCATGGTAGTTCCAGTGGAGACCCAGTGGAGAGATAGGTGAAAGGGCAAGATGGACTATCTGTTGTGACTATAGTGATGCATTTATTGCATCACACACACATTGGATTTTCCAATGAGTATTGCGTAGTCAAGGAAAGGGTAATTCTAATTCATTCAGAGCTATTTTTCAGCAGGGATTGGGCAGTGGAGGCAGGCTAGCAGGGGGCAAAGATCAGTGCATGGATTTGCAGATTTTTCCTGATTAGTGTATGGAAATTGTATTGTACTAAGAGCTTGATGTACTAATATTTGTATGAGATTGTCATCTGATATCCATGATACATAATATATGATATTTTGGGTTTTCAGCTTTAGACTTTCCTGTTAAAAAATTGTGTTATGTGCGATTGTTTTTATTTATGCTTTACATGTGTGTGCAATTAAATTTCCACAAAATATTAATAGTGGAATGATTCAGTATTTTGCAAGAAGTTAAATATTGTGAGATCAGGTGAATCTAGGACATATTCATGCTTAGTGCATATAATTTCTACATGGTATCATAGCATTGTTAATTCTTGAAGATTTCAATTGTGAATTATTGGTGAGTTTGTGTTGGTGGACAATTCGAATTTGCTACAGAAGATTCTTGGTGCAGAAGTTAAGTATACATTGAAATGGCTTTCAATGGGTTGCTATTGGAGTATGCCCTTGATGGGAGCTCGAATTACATAGCCTGGAAGGACAGGATGGAGGAAGTGCTGGAGGATAATGGACTGAAGGAGTTCATCGATAGTGATGTTCCTAAGCCGGGATCTAGCAATGCTACATTACTTGGCGCATGGAAAAAGAAGAGAGCAAAGATAAGAAGAATTATGTTGGAAGGTGTGAAGGACAATATTGTGTACAAACTTCATGGGAAATACACTCCAATATTAATGTGGAAGGCTTTGACAGACTTTTTCTAAAGCAGAAGTGACCAGAGGAAGTTGGCACTTAAAGACAAGCTCATAAAAATAAAAATGGAGAAGGGCAACAGTATTCCAAAATACCTCATGAAGTTTTTCCACTGCAAGGATGAACTGGGAAGTGTGGGAGTTACTTTTGATGATGAAGACTTTGTGATCTTGGCTCTCCTTGGGCTTCTGAAGAGTTGGCATAGCTATAAAGACTCTACCAATGGACAGGAGAAACTGCCAGGATGGGAGTGACTTTGGTCAGATCTTTTGTAGGAGGGGATAAGGTGGGGTACCAAGTATGGATCTTCATCGAAGAATGAAGATGAAGAGAATTGCACTTTTTCTGCAAAGCAAGGGTAGGGAAGGGGAAGAAACATCCTTCAAAATCCGATACTAAAGGCAAGAAGCAGGATTTGTCCAAAGTGAAGTGTTTTCACTGTCACGAACATGGAAATTTCACCACTAACTATCCACAGAAGAAGAAGAAAAAGAAGGTTGTTGGATCTGCTCTGGAGAGGCCTTAGCCTTGCAATTTGAACTTGATTTCTCCTTGAACACATGCTTGGTCTCAAGCTATATTGGATCGGTGTGGTATCTTGATAGTGGTGTGTCTTTCCATATGACGGGAGCCAAAGAGATGTTTAGTGACTTGGAGGAGAAGAAACTCTAGATGCATATAGAGATGGGAGATGATGGTCGGTACAGTGCAACTGGCATTGGGACCATTACCTTTGAGAGGGAGTCTGGTAATCCATTCTTGTTGAAGAATGTTATGCATGTTCCAATTCTGAAGAAGAACTTGGTCTCGGTCGCAATGATGGAAGACAAAGGTTATGATGTTGTTTTCAGTGAGGGAAAAGCCTTTCTTCGGCATAAAAAAACTGGTCAAACTAAGAAGATAGGGGTTCAAATTAAGAATCTCTACAAGATAGAGGTAGATGGTTGAGCTACAATGGTGGTCAAAGCAGAAGAAGTGGTGAGCCGGGATGAGGGCGAATTATGGCACAGGAGAATGGGCCATCTTCACCATGGTGCTTTGAAGATTTTGCAATAGATTTCTACTGGACTTCCCAAGGGTACTCTTGCGCAGTCATATCAGTTCAAGGGATGTACTATGGGTAAGTTTTTGAAGACCACCTTTCATGAGAAGGAGAACCGTGCTTTAGTGATCCTCGAGAGAATTCACACAGATGTGTTTGGACCTTTCTCGGTTGCTTCAATAGAAAAACATAGGTATATGTTATATTTGTTGATGACTATTCTTGTAGATGTTGGATCTTCTTCATGCAAAATAAGAGTGAAACATTCTCAAAGTTCTGTGAGTTCAAGGCATTGGTGGAGAAGGATTCGGGGAAGCAAGTGAAAGCTCTACGGAGCGATAATGGTGGTGAATACATCTCGGGAAAATTCAAAGACTTTTGTAGCAAAGAAGGAATTCAAAGAGAACTCATAGCGCCTCATAACCCACAGTAGAATGGGGTCGTGGAGAGGAAGAACAAAATGATCATTGGTGTTGCATGAGTGATGCTGCATGACCAGGGCCTACCGATGCACTTGTGGGCAGAAGCATGCAACACTGTAGTTTATGTGCAAAATCGTTGTCCTCATAGAGTACTTGGTATGAGTACACCTGAAGAATATTTTACTAGTAAGAAGCCTGATATTTCTCATTTGAAGATTTTTGGCTCACCTATTTACATTCATGTGACAAAGGACGCCAGGAAGAAGTTGGAGCCTACTGCAGAAGTTGGGATATTTGTGGGGTACACAGAAACACCCCATAATTATCGTGTGTATTTTCCAGAAATTCGGATGACTTTTGTGAAACGAGATATAAAATTCAATGAGGTGAAAGCAATGAAGTTGTCGCTTGAGAGGGAGCTACACTTGCATGTGGAAGAGGAACTTCTTGTTCCCAAAGATGAGCCTCTAGATGTGGATTAGCCATAGGAGGATATTCATGGAGTGGAGGAGTCCACTCATGCAGAACCAAACATCAGACAAGGTAGAAATTGTACCACAGAAGCTGAGAGACTGAAGCTTGATGTGGCACAGAATGTAGGAGTCCCTACATCACAGTGTAAACAGAGAGTCACCTGACCGATTTACTGGATACATGGCTCTTATGAGAAATTGTATTGTGACAGAGCCATCTTCTTTCGAAGAATCAGTGTAGGAGCCCACATGGGTAGATGCCATGGTGGAGGAGTATGACTCCATTGTTAGAAACAGTGCTTTGGAGATTGTTCCAAGGCCAGTGGGAAAATCAGTTGTAGGATCAAGATGGATCTACAAGGTAAAGCAAGTTGTTGATGGGAGCGTTGAGAAGTATAAGGAAATATTTTTTTCTTGGGGCTTCTCATAGATTGAGGGGATTGACTATGAAGAAACCTTTGCACCTTTCACATAGTATTCTTCCATATGGACCATCCTTGTTCTCTCAACGCAGATGGGTTGGAACATTCATTAGATGGATGTGAAAACTGCATTCCTTAATGGGATCATTGAGGAAGAGGTGTACATCGATCAGCCTAAAGGATTTGAGATCTTCAGCAGCGAGTCGCATGTGTGCAGGCTCAAAAGAGCATTGTGTGGGCTGAAACAAGCACCACGTACTTGGTACACTCGGATCGATAGCTATTTCATTGGACTTGGCTTCACCAAGAGTGAGTCAGATGCAAACCTGTACTAGATTGTGGTGGAGGGTAATATTTTAATCATTTTACTTTATGTTGATGATTTCATACTAACGGGTGATGAGCAGTTGATACGCTCATGCAAGGAAGATCTTGCAAAGGAGTTTGAGATGAAGGATTTGGGCCTCCTTCATTATTTCCTTGGATTGGAAATATGGCAGTGGGAAGGTGAAATGTTTGTGTCTTAAGGCAAGTATGCCCAGGAGATACTGGAGAAGTTTCACATGCAAGGTGGCAAGCCTATCGACACTCCTCTTCCAGGAAATTGGAAGAAAGAGGATGCTACATCGACAGAGGTAGTGGATGCCACTGTTTATCGATAGTTGGTGGATTCGCTCATGTATTTAGTCAATACAAGACCATAAATATGCTATGCGGTGAACCAGCTTTCACAAGCGATGGTTAAGCCTACCAAGCTCTTTTGGAAGGCAAGCAAGCATGTCCTGATATATTTTAGGGGCACATCTGAGTATGGTTTATGGTACAAATAGACGGATGAGGTGAAGTTGCATGGCTTCATGGATGCATATTGGGCAGGAAGCCCAACAGAAAGAAAGAGCACATCAAGAGGGATTTTCAGTATCAGATATCTGGCAGTTTCTTGGTACAACAGGAAACAAATATCTGTGGCACTCAATTCAGCGGAAGCGGAATACATGGCAGCAAGTCAAGATGCATGTAAGGCTATGTGGATGAGGAAGATCCTGGTTGGTTTGGTCGGTTCACATTTAGATCCCACAGTGATACATTGTGATAATAAATGTTGCATTAAACTCTCAGTTAATCCTGTGTTTCAAGATAGATCTAAGCATATTTATATCTGGTATCATCATATCATAGATTGTGTGTAGCAGAAGATCATGTTTCTTCAGTACATTCCTATGGAGGATCAGGATGCAGATATTTTGACAAAGGCGCTCACCAGGAGAAAATTCGAATACCATAGAGGCAGGATTGGGGTGAAGGATAATCCCTATCTTGTTAATACAGAGTGTTGAGATTCAACAAGATGATGAGCTTAGTGAAAAGAGTCGCCTTCACTAAGTGGGCCCGCAGGCTATTTTTGGCACAAGTCTATTTTTAGACTATGTCTATTTTTAGACATGATGATAATATTTCAGAAGTTGCAGGATGCTATTTGTGGATGGTTGATCAAGTTGGAAAAATAATGAAATTCTATTTTTAGAATATTGGGTGAAGTCTATTTATAGATCGTCGATCTAAAAATAGATGCATGTTGATTATTAATAGCTCTTAATAATAATCAGACTCTAAACAACAACTTATTCTCTTGGAGCACTTTGTTTCAGTGAACAGATGTGGCACATCAGTGGAATGAGGGAATTACGCAATTCCCAAGGGTTTACTGGAGCTAATGGATGGAGGACTCAGTTAGAACTCAAGTGGTAGAGTTATGACATTGTTGGAAGAGTAGTTATGGATTTGTATTCAGTTTAACTCAGTTAGACTCAATTGAGCTATTTTTATCTAGTCTAACTGAATGATACACTAGTGAGAGTGGAGTGAATTAATTAGTTAATTAATTCAAAAATAATAACTCATTAATCAACTGAACAATACAGCAGTTAACTGTGCATGGCAGTTCCAATGGAGACCCAGTGGAGAGATAGGTGAAAGGGAAAGATGGACTATCTGTTGTGACTATAGTGATGCATTTATTTCATCACACACACATTGGAGTTTCCAATGAGGATTTCACAGTCAAGGCAAGGGTAATTCGAATTCATTCAGAGCTATTCTTTAGCAGGGATTGCGCAGTGGAGGCACGCTAGCAGGGGGCAAATATCGGTGCATGGATTTTCATATTTTTCCTAATTAGTGTATGAAAAATGTATTGTACTGAGAGCTTGATGTACTAAGCTTTGTATGAGATTTTCATATGATCTCCATGATACATAATATATGATAGTTGGGGTTTTCAGCTTCAGGCTTTCCCATTAAACAACTGTTTTATGTGCGATTGTTTTTATTTATGATTTACATGTGTGTTCAATTAATTTTCCGCAAAAGATTAATAGTGGAATGAATCAGTATTTTGCAAGAAGTTAAATATTGTGCGATCAAGTGAATCTATGAAATATGCATGCTTAGTGCATATAATTTCTACATGGCCTGTTTGAAACTTTTTGGTATAAACTTTGCAACATGCCCTCAAAAATAGATAGCCATGTTCTTTATCCACAACATCTGAATGAGAAAGGGTTGGTAGATGATCCTGTGCATGATAGGGTGATCAAACACCATGGCCATTTAGAGTCTTAGTTTTAATTTCTCACTCATTTTACATACCATGATTTAAAGAAATGTTATAAAGAGAAAAAAACACAAAAAAAAATGAAAAGAGGGAAGATTTGAAAAGAGTTAAAGCCCCATACCCAAAAAATAGAACTACTAAAAGTGTGTAAGCCTAAATACCACTACTAGTGCATAAAGGAGTCGTGTTTTAGTCATCTAGCCTAATCATGGCTGAAACATGTTTTCAATTTATTGTTGATAAGTTAGTGAAAGATAATTGGTCAAATTTTTCAAGCTTGGCTTATCAAAAGATGGATTAGGGAAAAAGACACTGGTTCCACATGCTTAAAACAGAACCAAGGAGAAAAATGGGGATGAATAGAAAATAATGAATCCTAGCCCTGATTTTTCTAAATCTTACTTTGTACAAAAATAACATTTATGTGCATCTTGTTCTTATGCCATAAACCCATGGTAAGTCAGATTGTCTAATCTTGATTTAACCATGCGTTAAATTTCATGCTTATAGCTTAGTGAATGGATCATGTCAAATAGCTTAATCTTGACAGTTGAGTAGTCTAGGTAGAGAATAAAAGGAGTTCATTAGTATAATCTGAACTCCTAGAAGAAATAAGATAGAAGTAGATAGTTTGTTTTGTTTTAAAAATGAAAATATATCAAGGGTTTCCAGTCCAAATGCACCCAAGGAAGAAAAAAAATGTCAGGCAAGTAGGTTGGGTAGGTAGAGATGAAGTTGAGCTAATCATATCTTTTATATTATTGAGATCATAGCTTCAAGCAAGCATCAGCAAGTGAAAAGAGGTAAAAATATGCCCAATGGATGAGGTACTAGTCTCCATAAAGCTAGAGATTTGATGTTTTGGACACCTCCTGAAAAGGAGCTGCCCTCCCCAAGTGGAGCCACTGTTAGTAATCAGTAGTTTTTTCCTTTGTAGATGACTAAATGCTTATCCTAAGATTTTTATAAATAAAGTTCATAAACATTGTGAGTTCTAGAAATTTCACTTCCTTCATTATCCTTAAGATAAAGTTTCACTATTTAATCATTCCATCATGTCAAGCTCTGCTTACCAGTCCCAGAAAACCCATTAGGGGTTCATGTCACTCATTTTGTCTATGTTTTGTCACCTTTGGCCCAAATCCTCAGCTTTTCTTTGCCTAAACCCCCGCCCCGCCCCCCCCCCCACTGCTACCTAAGGCCACCAATCAAATAACTCTATTGTGTCTCCCAAAAATACCCCAAGCATTGATGGTCTCAAAACTGCCTCTATAGGCTCTTTAGATAAATCAAGTATATTGGATTTTGGATCTGCAATACATCAATTTATCATAAACTCTGTTTTACACTTGATGACCCCAAAATCTAAGTTTTAGTCCAAAGCCAAGTCCAAGGAACCATCAACTAGGTCACCTAGGGTTTCACAAGTCATAGGGTGGATTTGGTATCATAAAATCTTTGTTTTTCCTATGTAAACATACTACATTCTGTTAAGTCCCTATATTAATAGTGTAGTCCCTTATTATGTTAGTGTAGCCCTCCTTATTGTTATTATTGTACCCTTGTAACCCCCATTTTGTTATTATTGTGCCCTTAAATTATTATTGTTAGGTCGGCTAGGATTACATGTTATGACACATGGGATGCTTTATGTTACATGGACTCCTATATATAAAAGAGTTTGTAGTGGATTCATCCAAGAATTGTTCATTTATGTAATGTATTGGAGGTTGCCCCCTCCGAGTGGCATAACATTTCTAAGACGTGGATATCTCTTTCTTATTTTGGGTAGTTACATGACTGGTATCGAGCTTTGAATTCAAGCAGTTTGTTTCTTATGACAGGTCATAATCAGCATTTTAGCTTTAAATTTTTCTACAGAAAGTTAAATGAAATTTTAGGGTGCGAAAAGAAAAATCTTGAGAAGCTCGTATACAAATTTGATTGGATTCTTATGTGTCAGGCCGAATATGATCTGCCAAAGTCAGATGTACTAGGCTCCTAAACAGGTCATTGTGGCATTTTCCTTTATCTAAAATTTTCTAAGAAGATTCAGAATCTGATTTTCACATGGTGCAGGCACAAATCAGAGAATTAATAAAATTTAAGAGCAGTTCATATTTTGGAGATATGATCTGTGGAAGGTAGTGCTTTTTCAGGCTCCTGAATTTCATCTCAAAGAGGTGATCGTGGAAAAAGTTCAATAACTCTCTCTCTGGGCATCGGATTGGAGTGCCGTAAAAAGTGGTCGCAAGTAAACAGATTTTAGTTTCATGGCTATCAATTTCAAAGACAAAGGACAAAACAGTGACACGTGGAAAGTCGTACAAGTTCGCTCTACGAAACTAGTCCATAATTAGGTCATTGTGGGAGATTGGACACAACTTTGTCTTGGAGAATCCAAATGGAGTCCCAGACTGGCATGGCATTGAAAAAAAAAAAGCACGTCTGGGGCTGAATTCTAAGATATCAGGGTGCACTAATCCAGAATGTACAATTTCAACATCAGAACTCCTCAGCTAAGCGCGCTTGGGATATCAATATTGGAGTCTGAAATGGCCCCTAAAAAGAATTCAACACCCATTAAGCCTTTAGAAGGCTCTACTATTACTCATGAAGATGAAGAATGGAAACATGACATGTCAAAATTACAAGAGCAAATGCAACAAATTTCGCTCTCGCAAAGAACAACAAAAAATGAAATGGAAGTTTTGAAGAAAGGCGTGGAAGCTAAGATGAATGGTTTGGAAGCTAAGATGGATGGCATGGAAGTAGGAATGGAAGCTAAGATGGATGACATGAAGAATGATCTAAAAGCATACATGGAAGGCTTGATGACAAGCTTAAAACCAGAAATGATTCCTAATGGAGGAAATATAGGAGAAGAACCTCATGATGAGAACAAAATAAATGTTAATCATGATTTCATAAACTCGAATGTTGGCAGGAAGAACCACCATATTCCAAAAATGGATATGAAGAAGTTTGATGGAAAGGATCCGGTAACATGGATACTACAGATGGAGCAATATTTTGATCTCCATAACGTGCAAAACACACAAAAGGTACGCATTGCAACTTTACATTTAGAATAAAATACATTTGTATGGTATCGATGGCTTTGCTCCCGTAAAAAAATTGTCACTTGGTCAATTTTTACGGAGGAAATGATAGCACATTATGAGGATACAAAGAGCAACACCTTCTTTACCCGATTGATAAATCTCAAACAAAAGGGTTTAGTGGGGCAGCACATTGAGGACTTCCAAAAATTGAATATAAGGGTAACTGATCTTACAGAGGAACACAGGATTGATCTCTTCCTAGGCACTTTAAAAGATAACATCCAACATGAAGTTCGCGTTTTGGAACCTGATTCATTGGAGAAGGCATTCAGGTTGGCAAGAAAAGTTGAATGTAAAATTATGGCGACAAGGAAGCCTACCACTCAATTCTATAAAGAAGGAAGTGTTGCTACGCCTAGATTTCCACAACCTACAAGGTTGACACCACAACAATTGGAAGAAAAAAGAGCAAAAGGGCTTTGCTACGGTTGTGATAGCAAATCTGTAAAGTCATAGAAAATGACGAAAATTATTTTATAGATTGTGAAGAAAGAAAATGAACGAAAGGGATATGCAAGGGCTACCTAGAGGAAAATGATGACATATCGTGTAATGCACTGGCAAGAATTACCCTCCTCAAACTCTCAAGATAGAAGGACATATCAAGAAGAAAAAGGTAATAGTGTTGATTGATTCAGGTAGCACCCATAATTTTATTCATTGTAAGGTAGCCAAGGAATTAAATTGTTTCCTATACCCAGCACCAGAATGTCAAGTGATGGTTGCAAATGGAGAACTATAAATTGCTCTAGAAAATGCCATAATATCAAGCTAACCATGGGGGAATATGTATTGACTAGTCCAATGCTTTCCATTCCTATGGGAGGTGCTGATGTTGTACTAGGAGTACAATGGTTACAATCTTTGGGGGCGGTAGCTTTTAATTTTCAAGAACTTTTCTTGAAATTTTTTTCAGAAGGAAAGGAAGTCGAATTACGGGGTATTGAAGGGAAGCCGGGAAGGATAATAAGCTCTAATGTCATGACAAAGCTTCTAAAGAAAGAACAACGAGGCGTAATTGCACAATTGTGCTCACTAGAAGTTCCGACATCAAAATCATCTATTTCTGCAGATCTCCAACAAGTCTTGGACAATCATTCCAAGGTGTTTGAAACTCCCAAAGGACTCCCACCTATTCGTGATCATGATCATGCTATTCATTTGATTCCAGGAAGTGTTCCTCCAAACATCAGGCCATATAGATATCCTTACTTCCAAAAGAGCGAAATTGAATGTATGATTGCAGAAATGTTAGAGGCGGGTATAATTCAACCTAGTCAAAGTTCTTTCTCTGCTCCTGTAGTATTGGTACACAAGAAGGATGGATCATGGCGAATGTATCCAGATTATAGGGAGCTCAATAAGCTCACCATTAAAGATAAATTTCCCATTCCTGTGATTGATGAATTATTGGATGAATTACATGGAGCAATTTATTTTACCAAGTTGGATCTTCGTTCAGGATATCATCAAATTAGAATGAAGACTGAAGATATTCCAAAAACAACATTTCGAACTCATGAGGGTCATTATGAATTTTTGGTCATGCCTTTTGGCCTTACCAATGCACCTTCTACATTTCAAGGTTGATGAATTCCATTTTCAAACCCTTCCTTAGAAAATTTGTGCTAGTATTTTTTGATGATATACTAATCTACAGCAGGTCTTGGAAGGATCATGTTGAACATGTTGACAGGGTGCTCAAACTATTGCAGGAGAAACAATTATATGCAAAAACATCCAAATGTTTCTTTGGAGTACAAGAGGTGGAATATCAGGGTCATATTATATCTCACGAGGGTGTTAAAGTAGACCCTAACAAAATTAAAGCCATTAAGGAATGGAAAGTCCCCACGACCATAAAGCAGTTGCAAGGATTTCTCGGGTTAACGGGGTATTATCGCAAGTTTGTTAAGAATAATGGGAGAATACCAGCACCTCTAACAACATTATTGAAGAAAGATGCATTTTCATGGCCTCTGACTAACAAAATGTTGGTCATCTTAAAGGAGAAATATGCTAACACGTCAGCACTACTGATTTAAGCAACTGGTAGTAGATGATACTCGAAATAGGTAAGTCTGATTTTATCTGAGAAAGAAGACCATTCTTTTTAGAAAATGATCAATCAAGAAATACTAGAAACCTATTGCTGAGAAGAAATAAATATAATATACATGCACTAAGAAATGAACCTGTGGGAAGACACTTCAAGGTAAAAATTGATCATGATAGTCTTAAACACTTTTTGGAACAAATATTATCTTCAAAAGAGTAGGAAAAATGGGTCACAAATATGTTGGGTTATGAATTTGAAATAATCTACAAAAAATGGAAGCTAAATGTTGTTGCAGATGCACTCTCAAGAAAGAATGAAGAGGTGGAAGCATTTATATTATCCAACCAGATTTGATAACCGAAGCAAGAGATGAATTGAAGAAGGACAATGAAGTGTGGACACTCATTCAAAAGTTGCAGCAAGATCCAAGTACATTTGATACATTTAGTTGGAAAAATGATTCTTTATGGTACAAAGATCGCTTATATCTTTATGAAATTAATAAAATAAAATTCTTGAATTACTTTCTCTTCATGGGAGGACTTTTCGGAATTTTTAAAAACTTACCACGGGGTGAAGAAGAATTTTTTGGGATGGCCTGCCAAAAAAAAATCGATATTCGAAGTTTGCGGAATGTTGGTTTTATTGAGAATAAGAAGTGGAAACAATTAAAACAGGCTTCTACAACCTTTATCCATTCCAGGTCAACGTTGGAGGATTTCAATGGTTATCACGGAGTTTACAGATACGAAAGGAAAGAGTTTGATCATGGTGGTAGTTGATAGACTTACCAAGTAAGCACACTTTTGTGCATTATCTCTTTCATTTAAAGCAAGTACAGTTGCTACTACATTTATGGACGCAATTCAAAAGCTACATGGAAACCTAAGGGTTATTGTGAGTGACAAAGATCCAATTTTTACTGGAAATTTTGGACGGAGTTATTTTCTTGTTTGGGTACTCAATTAGCTCATAGCTCATCTTATAATCATCAATTCGATGGTCAAACTGAGACAGTAAATAAATGTTTGGAAGGATATCTTCGTCATTTTGTATTCGATAAACAAACACAATGGTTCAAGTGGTTACCTCTCACTGAATGGTGGTATAACACTTCCTTCCTTACTGCAGCAAAAACAACCCCATTTATGGCACTTTATGGATATCATCCACCATCCATCATCTTTAAGGAAAATTCAAGGTTTCAACGGTGGAAAGTCACATGTAAGCATGGCCAAGTTCTCACTCTTAAGGATAACTTTTTATTGCTAAAATGGAATGAAACAACGAGCGAGATCAAAATTTTGTGAAAAGTTTGATGTTATGAGAATTGGGTATTTTATTTAAACAAAACAATATATCCTCAAGCATAATATAAAAGGATAATAAATTAGCACCAAAGTACTATGGTCCTTACGAGGTGTTGCAAAAGATTGGTTCTATGGCATACAAATTGGAGCTTCCTTCTTCTTCACGAGTACATCCAGTTTTCCATGTTTCATGCTTAAATAAGGTTATAGGTGAAAATCTTCGAGTTCAAACAATATTACCAAAACTTGATGAGGAAGGAAAAATCATATTGGAACCTGAAGTGGTCATGGAAAAAATAACTCGACAACTACGGAATCAAACAATTTCAAAGTATCTCATCAAGTGGAAGAACTTACCCATTGAAGATTCTACATGGGAGGATGAGAATTTTATACAGAAGCACCCGGAGCTACTCAAGCATTGAGGACAACACTTTTTTGAAGGAGAGGGGCATGTTAGGTCCCTATATTAATAGTGTAGTCCCTTATTATGTTAATTTGTACTATATTGTATTGTACCCTTGTTTCCCCATTTATTATTGTGCCCTTAAATTATTATTGTTAGGTCGGCTAGGGTTACATTGTGGCCCACTAGGATTACATTATGGCCCCATGGACTCCTATATATAGAAAGGAGGTTTTGTGAATTGTATCATCCAAGAATTGTTCATTTATGTAATGTATTGGAGGTTTCCCCCTCGAAGTGGCTTATTTCTAAGTCGTGGATATCTCTTTTCTTCTATTTTTGGAGCTGGTTACACAACACATTCAAATAAGAAAGGGGAAAAGTGAACTTTGTCCAAAACTGATCAAAGTACTCCTTGGCCTAGAGCACAAATTCTGCAAGAGACAGATGGCCTTGCTCACATTTCTGCAAAAGGATAAAATGTTCATAATAATTATAGAGGTAAGGTAATGCGGGAAAACATCACAAGAATTCCATCTACAGTAAAGAGAAAGGAAACATGCATATGTTTTAGAGAATCAAGGTTTTTGTGACTAATTGGAAAAACAATGTGCCAAGGCAGGAAATCAGCACAAGGGCTACAAGGAAAAAGGTCACCTCAACTCCATCCAGTGCACATTGAAGATTTTTTAGAAATGATTAATGAGTTTTGAAAGGTTTAGAGAAATTATAAGACAACACTATTTAATTTTTTCTAACAGCCCTAAAACCTAGGAGTTTGGAAAGAATGACAAATAGGTCAAATAATGATGATAGGGCCTCCTTCATAACAACAGATGGAATTTTAGGGGGTATTCAAGATGCCCTATATGGTTTTACAAAGAAGCGCTGATTCCACCTCACCAAAAGGACAAAAGGGCAAAGGCTATCAGTACAAGGGCCCGAGTTTTCAAATATAGTTAGAGGTCTTAAAAAGGATCAAAAGCAGGCAGACATAAGGTAAAGTTCCAAATGAAGGAATAGAGATATATCATTGTCAAAATGGTCAAAGGAACAAACATGAAATTGGTCTAAAACAAAGTAGAAAATCTTGCAAAAATGGTTTCCTTATCAAAAGTATATTCTGCAAGAGATAGTTAGCCATGAGTGACACTTCTACAGGATTGTAAAAGATGGCTACCTACAGGAATATTGATAAGGTCAAAAAAACCTAATGTGTCTCACAATGGTGGCACATATGAAGACTAAAGGAGCTGTTGATACCAACTGCTAGGGTTTTCACATCAAGAGGTTTTTCACTACTTCACAATGAAAACATGACATAATGTCAGTTAAAGGAAGGTCAAAATTCTTCTTTTCAGTCTCATCCACCAATTAATCAAAGGCATAAAAGATACAAGACTGAATAATCCAAGGTGAAGGTGAAAAAATGATCACAAGTTTGTTGTTTACAAGTGTTGAAATTCATGAAAAGGATAAAGTGGAGAAAACCTTCAAAGAGCATTAATGCCACTGAATGACTTTTTCCTCCAAAATTTGTCAAAATGACCTTTTCTTTTCAAAAAACAGGTTCATGTCTCCAAATTTGGGTAAGAGGCACAGTTTAAGCTTCTTAAAGAGTTTTAAAATCTAAGGGGGACATCAAGATACTCCAGCAAAGGTAAAAAAAAAACCATTTTTTCTCAGAGTTTTGCCACCTACAGGAAAAAAAAAACCAAAACGTCAGTGAAAAAGTAAGAAGGGGAAACAAACATTAGAAAGTGGGTTTGATCATGAAATTATTTTCAAAAATAAGTATAAATGTATTATTTCCCTCTCCCCAACTCATTTTTGTCTTTGAAGGAGAGCTAGAGAGTCGTTGAAGCACTTCTAGGGTTTTTCCGCAAAACTGGGTAAAATTTTCAAGCGCTACGCACAGGCGGAGGCGCTATGCGCAGAGCCTTCGGTGTTGCATAGAGGAGAAGAGGCAGTGCTAAAAATAATTTTGCTACATACAGAAGGTTCGGCGCTACGCACAGATGGTGGCACTGTGCACACACCCAGTTCGGAGCCCGACTCGCCCCCAGCGCTATGCACAGGCCTGCCAACAACCTGACCCGACCCAATGTTGCACATAGGAGAAGGCTTGATAGGCCCGTGCAGAGGCCGGAGCTACCCACAAACCTCCCAGTGCTACACATAGGCTTTCCATCACATGACCCGACCCGAACGCCCAGTCGGGTGGCACTGCGCAAAGAGGAAATTTGGCCAAAATTGCCAAAAATTTCTCAAAATCACTCTTTTTCCTCCTCAAAGTTTCCCCAAGCTCCTGAAAAAGTTAGAAAAGGTTGGTGGTCACTTTCTTTTGCCCTCCAAATGATCTTTTTGCATCTATAATCAAAGGAGAGTAAACATAACCTAAATTCGCTAAAAACCCTAATCTTCATGGCAAACTCTCATTTAACCTTCTAGCACAAATTTTACCAGTTGAAGAGTGGTCACTGGTGTAAATACACTTAGTACAAGTTAGGCATCCTTCAAACCCTAAAATAATTCCTAGACTTCTTCCATTTTTTCTCCATTTGTTAAAATCTTCCCTCACCATCACTCATTTCTCCTCCCTAGACCTAAAGGCACTCTCAAGCTAGAAAGCAATTTGTTCAAGGACACAATTAGTCACCATGTCTGGAGAAGATATAAGTACCAGTAGTGATAAAGTCCAAGTGCCTATCAAGCCAAAGCACAAGGGAGGAAGAACTAATAGGTTTGAACCCTTGGATACATTTCAAATCACCTATTCTCCCATGATACTTACATGTTTTAAAGATGTTGGAAGCTATCAGTTCTGTGAGAGGGTTAAACATGTCCAAAACCACTCAAATTTGACTCGGTTGTTCATTCTTAGCCTACAAAACCACCAAGTCAACCTAGCAGGAGTAAATTTTGAGCTATCGTCTGAATCCATTGCTAGGGTCACAGGGATACCAGATGTGGGTGAGAGATGGTTCAAACAGAAAAAAATTGGCCTTAAGCTACTATGAACCCTTCCTCAAACCTAGGTATCAACAGGGCTGCAAGACCTTTTTCCCCTTCTCTTACCTGCTAGAGAGATATGCCCCACTGATGAGGCAGATCATCGAGTATTTCACTTGTGAGGGGAGGTACTCCAGGATTTATTCATATCACCTAAGGCTGCTAGTGCACTCCACCAGGGTTAAATTGCTAAACCTACCATACTATCTCTACCGGAGCATTGACAAAATGGCTTCAGTGGTCAAAAAAAGGAGTTATGCCCACCAAATGCAAAGCCTTTTTCACCACTCTTTGGTTAAAATGATTGTTTTACACCAGCTGGAGCAGCAAGGAATTCCTTGGGGAGTTTTTATCTCACATGATGTATATGCAAATCCCCAAGCCTTCATTCAGCAAAATTTTCCTTCCACTTCACACTCACTTACCTCCACTCCTCCATCACCCCAGGGATCATGATCCATCACCTCCACCTATGCCTTCTCCACAAGGAAACTTACCTCTTTTTTCTTCTCCTGATGCATCAAATGAAGATGATGACAGTGATAATGAGGAACAAGTAGATGACAGTGGAGATGAAGAAATCAGTAGGGCAGAGACAGAGTTTAATGAGGAACAAGAGGATGACAGTGGTAATGATGGACAAGGGGGTGACAGTAGTAATGATGAACAAGAAGACGATGGTGGGAATGATGAAAACAGTGGGGTAGACATAGAATTTAATGAGGAAGAGTAGGAGGATGATGATGACAAGGAAGAGGAAGTTGAACATGGAAGTCATGGAGACAAAAACAGTGAGAACTTGGAGGAAGGAATTGATGGTAATGATACCAATGAATCACTCCCAAGTACAGAAAAATGTGGTGTTGATGAACAAGATGATGACCTATAAGATAGTGAAGACAATTATGAGGGTGACAGTCAACAAGAAAGTCAACATGAAAATCAAGAGGAAAATGTGCATGAGCATGAAAATGAGCCTAGTCATAGTGCAAACAGTGATAATATGGATGAAGATAATGAACATGAAGAAATAGAAGGTGATAATGAGGATATAAAAGATCAAGAAGAGGAAAACAGTGAGGCACAAATGTAATTTGATGAAGGAGACAGTGATAAAGATACTGTCACTAATAGGACATTCAGTGAGGAAAAGGATAGAAAAAGGAGATTTTCATGATAGTCATGACTTTCATGACACAAATCAGCCTCTTAATGATGATGGAAGTGAAGACATCCTAGAGGATGATGAAGAAAAGGACACTAATGAGGAACAAGGTCAAAGTGAGACAAGTGAAGAAGCTGCTGATCAATTTAAAGGCCAATATGACAGTGGTAAAAATTAGAGTGTTGAAGGTAGCAATGAGGCTCACAGCTCTCCCAATGAACAAGATGATGATGTACAAAGTGATGGGATACCTAGTAGTGAAGGTAAGATGGAAGAGGAGACTACACACAATAGTCCAAAAGGTGAGAAAGAAGGTTTTCCAACAGATGATGACATTCATGTCAAGGACCCTAGAGTAGAAATAATTATACCTTTTGATTTTTCATACCACAGGGGGAAGAGGGATGTGTTTGCTGCCTCAAAAAGGCAAGGGGCCATCTCTTCTCCAGCTATCAAACCACTGGACAAAGGTAAGGAAAAGATGGATGAAAATGTTGAGGATCAACATGGTGAAGAAAGAGAATTTGAACTTATACATATTGATAGTGAGGAAGAATAGAAAATCTCCAGTTCGCTCCTCCAAAGTAAGAATGCCCAAATAAGATATCTTCAGGCAGAATTGAAAACATCCAAGTACAAATATAATGTCTTGGATTGGGAGAATTGGAAAAGGAGTGCACACATGGAAATTTATGAGGTAAGGGCACTCAGGGCCTGGAGACAAGCCATAAGGGTAGAGGTACAATTTGAAGAGTACAAGAGGACTCATCCAGAGAGTGAAGAAGAAGAAGAAGAATAGCCTAGAAAGAGGCCAAAGACCATTGGGTTGAGAAAAGCTTTGGCCAAAGAGAGGGAGGAAGAATCTACCCTAGTTGAGTAAATTCCTATCAGTGAGCTACTTGACAGAGACATAGAGTTTGATAGGGAACCTTGGCCTTAGAGGGCCAATATGCATTTAGAATATAAGTTGGAGAAGGAAAACAAGGCCCTTGAGCTCCAAAGGAAAATGACTAAACACTATGCCCTCGAAAATCAAATTGCTAGGGCAAAGCTTAAGAAGGAATTGCTTGAAAATATAACACTAAAGGAGGAAAAAACCCATGATAGACTTGGATTTTTTTGGCTTCTCAACAGGTGTCCAAGACCTCTTGAGGGACCACTCCACCAATTTTGGGCAAATTTGAACAAAATTTTATTTTTTTTGAAATTTTGGGGCCTCTGTGCGCAGCACCCTTGGCACTGCACAAACACATGATGCATCCTAAGATTGAAAAATTGACATTTTTGGAATCCTCTCATCATCAGTAGTCTGCTCACAAAATTTTAGACCATTTGGAGAAGTTTTGACCCCCCAAAAGGTCAAAAAACACCTAAATTTTGACCATTCTGCCTCATTTTGGGAAAATGTATTTTTGGAAAGGAAAATGGCACTCATTCAGATAAAAAAAAGTAGATCTGGAAATACAACTTGACAAGATTTCCAATGAGCCATCACAGGGAAAAATCCGACACCGTGAAAGAGGTTAAAGCAGGGTTGCAAGTACACCTATTTTCTTATACTTTGTCGTTGCGCATATAGGACCAAAAGTGGCAAAAGTCAACAAAATACACTAATTTATTGCAAAATGATATTTTCTAGTTTTTGAGGCAAAACACTCTAGGATTAGGTGTTAGAAGTTATTATGCATTTATTTTTCTTAGATATTTATGCCTTGGGCCTTGCATGGTCACTTGGACATAAATGGTCATTTATGACTATTTTGGATATTTTCAAACCCTAAATAGGGTTTTAGCCCTCCTTTGCTCCATAAATAGATCATGAGGCTCTCATGTATTGAGTTGGCATTTTATTACTTATTCTGAAGTAATACATAGTCTCTTGGAGGTTGAAAGTAATTTGATGTCTTGGAGCTTGTGAATGCACTGATTTGTTTGTTGATGGAGGAGGCTTGCTTGCAGGATCCCTGAGCTTGGTTGATGGTGATGTGCTTTTATTTTTTTATTGTTATTTCCTGTTTCATTATGTTTCCATATTTCTATGTTTCAATAGAACAAAGGATTTAGACTGAGAAATGTTTCTGAAGACAGCTTAGCTCTGTTTGTTCTTCACTGCCTTGATGTTTTCTTCTGCTATAACATGTTACAGAATCCTTCATTGCTCTCTAGACCTCCTAAGCTTGTTTATTTCCCGAATGGTTTATTACAGTAGGTATAAAACATGATTCAAGGTTAGCCTTGCTTGTTTGATGTCACTAAAACACTTTTCTTGAAATCTCTCTTTAAAGTACCATTACTTAGGTTTGTTAAAGAAGTTTTGCTTCAATCATACTCTTTACACTTGCTTAGTTAATTGTTTTAAAGATATTCATAGATATAATCTTAGATGTTTAGGAGTTCCCTCCTCTCTGATTGTATTTATTTTTTTATCTTAAATTTTTTCTGTCCTTGATGATGAAATCACTGGAAGATAAATAGGTTTCCTGCCTTCTATATTTCATTGGAATGTTTGTCTTGAATAATTATCTGCTTTAGTTGAATCAAAGTCTCTGCCTTTGATTTCCTCTCTATGCTTATGATTCTTCTAAGTCCCTTTATTTAAAGTATATGATAAATGATTCTTGATTTCCCTTTGTCCAACTTTTGTTCTCAAATTTGATGTCCATCTCATGATCCTTTAAACCCCGAAGATCCACCAACCAAGCTAGATTTTCCCTACAATACTCTCTGATCCATTTATGAGCCTATCATGACTTTATTAGAATCCATTGCCCAATAACTTCAAGATTTACTTGTTCTATCTATTCTATCTAATCATCATACCCAACCAAAACAAACGACAAACCCCAATACTTCATAACTAGCCTAAAATTAACCTTAAAAGCAAACAAGAATACATACTTTGCAAACAATAGAGAGAGCCCTCTCTGAATCCAAGAAGGCTAGGCCCTTGGATTCCAAAGTCTGGTTTGATGTTACCCCTGTCCATTTTCATCTCAATCAATCTAGAAAATTACGGGGAGCCAACTGTTGAGCGATGGAAAAGGTATGACTTTGCCATTTATTTCTTTATCTTTTTCTTTAATCATAACTCCTTTATATTCTAAAATGGTAATATATCAAATAATTATAGTAGAATTAAGGATATTAGATATCATTGCTAATTGATTAAATATTGTCTTTTCTTCTATACAGAAAATAGAAGAAATGGAAAGCCACCATTCGGGAGGAAAAGACAAGCAGAAGCAACTGTTGTCCCTTCGCCAGGAAGCCATATCCAGACAAGAATATTGAGATTGGAACGCATAGTCAAGGAAAGGAAAGGAAAATAGCGGCATTAGTGCGAGAAGACAAAAATATGACTGGAGATAGAAGATAGAGCGAATCCCTCAGGATATTTTGATCCTGAGGGATCGCTGCTTCAAATCTTATCTATATTCTTGTTTTTTCTGCCTGGATGTTATAAAAGGATAGCGCTTATAGAAATCAAGGGGAGAGCATGTATTTCCATTATTCAGATTTCCCTTTTGTGTTTTCACTTTGATCATCGACTCTCGTTGGTTAAAACAAAGTGTGATTTCCTATAAACTTCTTTACACATGATTAATATATAATTCGGTTGTTGTTCCATTATTTGATACTGGAGTAGTTTGGCAGTGCTTCACTAGCGGTAAAGCACCCGGCCCTGGTGGATCCACTTGGTATTTGTACCATTACTTTACAATTCCAGTCGTGTGATGGTTTTCTTTAATTTTCATTTCCCTCAATCACATTGCTTTACAGTTCCCTGTTTTATAGTTTACTGTTTCAATATTTTATGAAATCATTTTATTGCATAAGTCGTGATTGAACCGCGTTGTCGTTCCATTCCACCATAACAAGATAACTATCCTTTGCAACTTATATTTTTATGCTCTTCACTTCAAATATAAAGCTTCGTTGTTCACTTCAGATTTTTCTGTTCATTTCTATTAAATAACTTTGCTGATCATTCCTACTAAATAAGCTTCGTTGTTCATCTCTTTCCTACAAATATTTGGTTTTGCTTTAGAATATTATTGTAGTGAGTGTTTTTATTCCATTTCCATTAGCAGCATTATTAATTTAACTCAGTTATCATTTCAAATTATTTTTTTTGGTGTCGAGTGCAAGTTCAACAACTGTAAAGGACATTTTCTATTACTGTCTAAGTTCTCAGATTGAGGATCTTGTTTATGTTTGATTTAATTTACATCAGTTGACAGAGGAAAGAGTTATTACTACTACATCCTTGACTGATGATTGTTTTAGTTTCCTGAGTGAGTGATCTAGTTTCAGAACATTAAGTTTCTTGTAATTGAAATTAGATTTTATTTTCAAGCATCCGTTTACTCTTGTATTTGGAACACTATACTGCAAATTGGAAAAAATTACTCTTGGATTAAATTTCTACCTCAGACTGAGTACACTCTTGAAACAAAAAATCATACTTGGATTGATAATTAATGTGGGATAAATAGGAGTTAAAAAGACACCTTTTATACCTAAACATTTTGGCGTCGTTGTCAGGGAGAGTGTAGCCATTTTTTTTCCTTTAGACAATAGTGTGATGAGTGTATGCTAAGGAAGAAATGGGTATTAAAAATGAAAGGTAAGAACCTACGTAACAAAAGAGGAACATGCTCATTCACATGCCCACTTCATAGCAGAACTGCGTAGAAGTCTAAGGTAGGAATGAATGCTTGTGTTTTTTGAATGACTAGAAAATCTAAACAAAACAAAATTCCTCCTAGACCTGAAAAACCTAAGGGATCAGTGACCCTTGGGCAAACAACCTTTATCGACGAAATCATAAGAAAATATGAGTCTCAGTCATCTGTAGGACCCTGAATTATTACTTCCAGACATCCTATTGATTTCCTTCAAACGACGGGATCACCATCCATAGCTAACACTGAGATTCATGGTGAAAATGAAGGGGTAGAACAAAGTTTTCAGGACACTAAAAATCCACAAACAAGCCCTTCACAAGAAGGAAATTATAGTACCCTCTGCGAAGGAGGAGGAGAAATAAGGGAAATAGAAGAACCAAGATCCCCTCTTGAAGTAGTCCAAACATTAAGTATCCCATATAAGGGAAGTGCTGCCAAAATCATCCAAAACAAAGCTGAAGAACCTAAAAAACCAAAATCCCCTCGGACAATAGTTCAGCAAGGAACACTCATTATCCTAGACTGAGGAAGTGTTGTTAAGGTCATCCCTACTCCTTTTAGTCAGCCTAGGAATAACTCCCTAGAAATCCCAGAAGGATATTGGGACATATTTGATAAAATGGCCCAGAACCAGCAAACACCTCAAACTTCCACACTGCAATATCCCATTGTGGACACTGCAGTTAATGCACCTATGAAGGCCATTCCTCTCCAACATATTCCTACATTCCATGGATTGACATCAGAAGATCTAGATGAATTTTTGTTTGAATTCGATGTATTATGTCGAGGGTATGACTATACCACTGATCCCCAAAAGCTAAAATTATTTCCCTCTACATTAAAAGGAGCAGCTCTACGATGGTTTATGGGGTTAGGTGGAGGTGTTATAAATAACTGGGATGAGATGAAAGCTGATTTTCTAAAGAAATATCAGGATTATTGTAGGTCTAGGGAATTAAAGGATGAAATATTTCAAATGACAGCAAAACCTAATGAAAAATTGGAGGAATATGTAGAATTATTTCAATACAACCTCCAGAGATCACCTTATGCATCTTTACCCTTACTTGATAATGTGCTAAAAACTAAATTAATTAAAGGGATGAAGGAACAATGGGTTGAAACATTAAACATTATTGGCAAAGGTGACATATACAACGAAAATTTTGCTGACATCATTGATTTATGTATCAGGAGCTCGAGAAGAAGCACAAGACTAAAACCAGCAAAACGTGACATGACCACAAGGGATAGCAAGATCTCTGGAGGAGGTATAACCCGGGCAGAAATCGGCAATATGCTAGAAGATTTCAAAACTAATATTCTAGGGACTCTAACACCGCAGCTCGTCATCATGCAAGCTAAACAAAAGAGAGTATAAGCAGAACAAAATTTGGCAATATTCTACCCTACATGCAGAAAGAAACACAACCATAAAGAATTCTCATTGGATACAATCCAAGTCTGCGGCATCTGCACGAAAGATCACTCCAAAAAAAGTTTCCCCTCACTCCCGGGATTGAAAGCAGTCTACAAGGAAGCGAAAGAAGAAACAGAACTGGTGTACCTACTCTGTTGGTGTCCCGTGTTTTGATAGTTTGGAAAATCAAAAGACAAGGAAACATCAGAACCAATATTTAGAGTTACAGGAACTAGTCCTCCTGCTCTTAGAGAGGGATCTCTCAAATTATTTGTTTTTTGCAAAGTTTTATCTTGTGTGCTTTGAATATTGGTTTTATACTAGTTAGTAAGTGCAAGTGTTTGTTCATTTGTTTGGTTGAAATGATACAGCAGAACAAAAAAAGGTCTAGGAAAGATAGATAGAAAGGGGAAATCTCAGTTTCATTGGGAAATGGAGTCAAAAATAAGTCATGACAAACTTATCAATGGATATGGGATATCAAAAGGAAAATCTAACTTGGCCGCAGGATCCTTTGGTTTTGGAATGAGATGGACATCAATGATTTGGAAAGAGAAGTTTAATTATCAACAAAGGGAATTTGAAAGCACAACTTGAACAATAAATAGCTATTTGATAGACAGGGCTAACCATGAATTCTACAAATCACACTTTAAGCAAATAATGACTTCAAAACAACTTTTGAAATGAGATCTAAGATTCGAGGAACACCCTATTTCCTCAAAGATTTTATTTCAAATGACTTAGAAAACATAAAATATTCACTGATAATTATGGTCATAGAAGAGGGAACACCTAAATACATCTATGATCACCACTACAAAGACCTTTAAGCCAAATTTTCAAGAAAGGACAAGGGGCATGATTGGAACAAACCTCCTTGGCTCACTGTAAACAAAGAAACTTCAAAGGGAGACTTTAATAACAGCCTTTAAGTGGCAGCAGACAAGCAGGGAGAACCATAAATCATGTTGAAACCAACTATTCGAACTATTAAGGAAATAAACAAGCATGAGGAATAAAGAGAGAGATTAACGACTCTAAAATACCTCAGAAGAAAAAAACATAAAACAGTGAAGGATAAACAGGTCTAAGGTGCTTCCAAGAGTCATTTATTAGCCTAAAACTTTCATCCTACTGTAGTAAGAATTATGGAAAAAAATGAAAACAGAGGAAAACATTAAACGGTTCAGAATACTTCACCAACAGCCAAGCTCATGGATCCAATGATAGAGCCTTCTCAAGAACAAGCATGCAACAACATCATCAGGGCTTCCAAGACTTCAATTTCTTCTTCAAATTCTACAGACTATGTATTATTTCAGAGAGTTTCAGTATTACAATTAGTGATCAAACAACCAACCAAAATTTACAATGGATTCCTGAACAAGCTTTTATAGAGGACTGAGGAGGTCGAAAGAGAGAAAAGATATTCTAAGTTCAATTAATACAATTAATGCTTCTCGGCCTTTGAGGGGCTCAAGGGAGAAGTTTACAGATATTTTCCTGTATTAATTAGTTTGCATTAAGTATTTAAGTTTGCTAGAAGCTTATGTTGACTTTAAGGATCCGTGTCATCTTTTGCAATAACTCTGCTGATAGTTTATATTAGCCTTTTTTATTCAAAATAACTATTCAGCTGTAAGGGGCAGATATACTCTGTTCTAGTCATTACTCGTCCTTTGTTTGAATGCTATGAAGCCACAAGTGGCAATCTAGTAGCTGAGAGGAATCAATTTGCCTCTGTTGTGGCAGTGCAGGCATCCTCTGTCTAATAAATATCCTTGATTTGGCTTTAACTGCATTTAATTCAATGGATTAGGCCTTTTATAATCGAATGTAGGTGTAATCCATTAAACTGTATATGTAATTTCCCAAATGAGGGATTTTCTGCTCCAGCGGGAATATCTTAAGATATTCCATTTTCCTTCTTCAGTGAGCTACTGCAATTCCATTTCATATATTGAATTATGGGTCATTTATAGGATGTGACTCCTTCCAAATAAGGGAGAAATCCTGAGGCTAGCTGGCCCTTCTCAGACTCTGCCTATGGATATGCAATATTCCACCTCGGGAATTTCTGCCACAGGGTCCTTAAGGACTCTGTATAAGGAAGATGCTACATAAATAAGGAAAAACATCACTGATATGCCCTATAACATGTATAATAAAACTCCCCTACAGAAAATGAGCCCAAAGAAATAACACTGGATGGGTCATTCAGATCTCCCCAATCTAGGTCTCTAGAACAATGCTCAATGAAAGAGCTCACAACAATATGCAAAACATTAATCTGAAACTCTGCAAATATGAATGCATCAAGAGAGGGTAAGTATCACAGCCATTATCATATTAATATATCAGCATGATCATATACAAATATAATGAGGAATAAGTCCCTCAAGCATTAGAACCAATCTTCCAATGAATATTCAATACAATGCCGGAGTAGCTGCAGCTACACAGAATGTCGGAAAACCATAATTGCCCAGTCGCTTTGAGAGATGCAGCTGCTGAATACATATGAATGATAATATTTCTGAAAGATACAAGAAAAATATCCCAAGAAAGGAAAATGGGCTCAATATGGGATTTCTAGCCAATCTCAGGGAGATTGCTAGAAATGTCGGATAAAATACAATAGTGAAAAATAGATTGTCACTGCAGCTGGAACCAAAAGAATATGAGGTTGTGGCTCATATGAAATGCTGATGCCCTCCTCTAATAATTCTCTCAAGGAAAATGGGTTGATCCCCTTTTACATCAAAAGCACTCCTTCTTATGAGTACAAGAATCTCCCCCAACACTGCCCCCATAAAATAACGCAGATTCTCCTAGTGACTGCACAGTGGGAGATGGTGAATAAGTGGCCTGATGCCACATGTCTAAAATGAAGACCAATAGCCCTCTCTATATCTCCTCCAAAGAAGAAATCCATCCTCCTCTGAAAATGCAAGTAGGGAAGAACTCAATGAGTTCCTCTGCTACTACCCCAGCTACACATCAACCTGCTAGAGGAAAATGCTGCAACTGAAGGAGTAAGCTTGGCCAAATGTCAGAAAGAGGAAATATAGCTCATATCCTCTCCTCCTATGAGGAAGAGGTGGGGGATCCCCACTGGGAACACCCCCAGTGCTCAAGAGCATTGCAATCCTGCTAAACATCCCAGATATGCAAGTCCTTGGCCTCACCACAAAATGTCTGAATCAAAGAATGATCCAAATGAGCTAATCCTTCGTTCTTATGAACTCACTTTCACCATAGGCCCCACAATTAGGGTTTTCATTCACTTTTGAATGCTTTCCCTCCAAAAGCTGCATTATCTTCTCAAGCAAACTAACCCTCTAAAGTAGTGCTATTGACTTGGTAAAAATGGCCAACTCAAGGTGATCCTCATCATGTTCACACCATGGGGTGTTTATTTCAGCTGCTTTATTATTTCTCCTTTCACAAAAGGAGTGTTATTTTCCATCAAAAGGGGTTAAGGGGTCTCCTTACCCATTTTACTAAACAAAAATAAAAATATGCCACTACAATGTTCCATTTTAGCGTGAGGCTAAAATTGGGAACATTACAGTATAATCAATGTTTAATCCTTCATTTCTACTGTGTTTGTTTCTTCAACACTGATACTCTTTGATTTGATTAGGAATTGTTGTGTCTTGTTGATGTGCAAGTGACACAGGGCTCATATGGCATCAATACTCATGATGTATTGACGAGATGTGGTATAGAACCCCGCAAATCAATCTTTATTTAATGCATGAAAGCCTGGAGGATCGTCATCCTCGTTTTTCATTTTCTTTTAAAACATTTGAAAATCCTTTAAATCCTATACAATACAAAAATAATTAAGAAATCTTGCATATTTGGTAAAAAACTGCTTTGGAGGTTTCGGATAGGAGCATGGCCGTTGGATGGAAGCATCCAACGATAGAGATTTGCTGCAGAGGTAAAATGGAGGTGATTTGGAAGAAGCGGTGGTGGAAATTAAGTCATATCCGTCGATCTCTGCGAAAATCAATGGTCAGGAGTGATCAGGTTAACATAATGAAGAGGAGCTACTTAATGTGAAAACAGAATAAATACAAAGGAAATGAGGAGATTTCCTTTAAGCGGAGGAAATGTATTGAAAAATGGAAATTAGGGTTTCCAAATGATCATGGGCCATCGGATGGGATCAGGCCACGAAATCAACGACAGATATTGCACATTGAAAACCTTTGGTAGAGGTGGAGGGCGATAGTATAGAGCGAAAAATGATCTGGGACCGTTGATCTGCAGAGATCAACGGTCAAGGAGGAACGTGATATAATATAATGCAAAGGGGAAGGGTGGATAAGGGTCGTTGATCTGCAGAGATAAATGGTCGAGATTTGGTCAAAAAAATTATGAAGCGGGGTGCATAAATCTTAACCAAAATCAGGAAATGCAACCTAGACTGTCTAATCTGGACACGTGGACGACCTAGATGCAATCGGACCTATCGGCATCAGCGGGGAAAAAAATTTGAATGGCGTTGATGTGATTGATCATGGGCCATCGGTTTGCAGATCAGATCGATGAGGGAGTATGGATTGGGGGATGTCGATCGGAGGTGGGGAAATTTTTAACACGCCCGATGAAAAATGCCGATGCGATTTCGCGCAGACCATCGGATTGGCCCAATGATCAACGGTGGAGAAAAGCTCTGACCATTGAACGAGTGGGGACCATTATATTATATGAAAAAACCAAAATTAAGGAAAATATAAAGGTTTTATGGCTTGGGATGGGTTATGTATATATGAAAAGGATTGGTGCCTGTCTACGGGGCCATTGGTTTATATGAAATGGGATAGGCCTAGGGCTTATATGTATATGGGCCAATCGTATCGGAACTTCGGATCGAGCTTTTTAATCTACCCATTTAAAATATCTGATGCGATTAGCGCTTCAGGACTTTAACTCTTGGTCCCAGGCATAGGTTATATGGAGAGAAGCAGAGGTTTATACAATGGGGCTCAATCGCATCGGAAAAAAATGATGCGGGACCTTTCAATCTACCCATTTTTTATTGAAAAACATTGTTCTGGTGAGTTTAGACTAAAACTTAGGAAAAGTGGGTTTATTGAATAAACAAAGGAAAATAGCAATCGGGAGTGGTTTATAACAATTTTTAGAGCCCGATTGCGGGCTCTGTGGGTTATATGAAGCAGAAAAAAGGCTCGGGGCTTATAACCAGAGGCTAATCGCATTGGAAGTTTTATAAAGCCCGAAGACTGGCGTTCATCGTTTGTTGCCGATGCGATAAGAACCGAAAGAGTTTAGCGCTTGGTTTTAGCACCAGGGCACATGTGGGGAAGTCGTTTAGACTTAGCCCAAAGGGGCTTAAGCACATAGTAAAAAAAAAAAAACTTATTTTTTATGACTTTTTCAATGTTTTTTGATGGATTTGGGGGTTTCGGTAAAGTCTAAAAATGAGTTTTAGACTTTGTAAAATGGATTTTCATGAAGGGAAGAAGGGAAATAATTAAAAATAGAGGAATTTAATGGGGAATAAAGGGGTAAAAATGAAGGTTAGTTTTGAGTGAAGGAGGGGGGAAAATGGGATTTTGCAGCAGTCTTTTCTTCATGGAAAAACAACAGAATTTCTGAGTTCAAATGGGGAACAGCAGTGACGATTAACCAAAGGATAGAATATCTTCAGAAGACTTTAAGCACCAAAAAAAATTTCATTAAAATTTTTTCTTGAAGGCTATCCAAAATAATTTTAGCCACCACTTGATATGACAAAATTTTATAGGTGTCTAACAGTGGCTCCACTTGGGGATGATGCCTTCTTGAAGGCATCAAGAATTTCAGACTTGCATTCTCTGGAGGCTGATCAGTGCCTTGTCCATTGCGCTGCCTTTTCTTCGTTTGGATGGTCTTCTTTTGCTTTGAAAGAATATTAGTAGCCATGAAAAATAATGGATTTTCATCAACACAAGCTTTCTACCTACCCAATCCCACGGATCTAACATTTTTTCTTCTTTAGAGTGCACTTGGATTGGCAAACTCTCTTACAATACTTTATTCTTTTTGAAAGAAAAAAATAATCTATTTCTACTCCTTATGTCTCCATGAACTCAGATTAAGCAGTTGAGTTCATATGCTTCTCTACCTAATCTGCTAATCTGTTAGGATTAAACAGTCTAACAGATTTTTTATTCACTAACTTCTAAAACGGAAATTTAAAAGCATACAAGTCAGGATTGGACAATCTAACTTGCTGCTGATCTATGGCATAAAATAACAAGCTGCACATAGACATTATTTTGCAAAAAATTAAATCAAAATGGAAGGCTTAAGGTCTGAAAGTTCAAGCACTTCCTTCCTCTTTTTCTAGCTCTGTTTTTATTTATGTTTGAGATGTTCTTTTCTTGTTCTCTGGTTCAGATTTTGAGCTGATTAGAACCAATTTTTACCTCTGTTTTGACTCAGGAATTAAAACAGATTGGATTAATTCTTGGTTGGAATTTTAGGTTCAGATTTTGAGCATGTTTGAACCTTTAATTTCTAACCTAATATACCTACTGATAAGCCAATATTAAGTTATTTGGAAAATCAAATTTACTAACCTATCAGTAGTCAATTTAAAACTAATTAGCCATGATTAGGTTGTATGGCTAACTAGAAGTGTGTTTTTGGTAGTGGCGTTTGAGCTTGCACACTTTCAGACTTTTTTTCTATTTTTTGGTATGGGGCTGTACCTTTATTGTTTTTTACACTTTTCCCTCTTTTCTTTCTTTTACTATTTTTGTAGTTTTATTTTTCTAACTTTGAATGCAACGTTCAGACTATGATATTTAAAATGAAAAAATAAAATTCTTTGAAACTCATGATTCCTGGCAAAAGTAATTCTTTAGCATCCTGCCATTGACAGGACCTCCATACAGATTTTCTCCATTCAATTCTTTCAAGAAATATGCATTGTGACCCCTCTTAGCATGAACAATATAGGGGCCTTTCCACAAGTTATCAAACTTTCCATGTTTTCCCTTCTCTTCTCTTCTTGAATCCCACTTAAGAACAACATTTCCAACCTGGAAATTGTTTTCCTTAGTCCTCTTATCAAATATTTTCTTTACACTTTCTTGGACTAACTACGTCCTTTGATAAACTTCTTCTCTGGTCTGTTGTAGATGGATGGTTTGGTTGATTCTCCTCTGCATATCATTATCTTTGACCTGCACTTCTTGAAGGAGCTTCATGACTAGAACTCCTAATGAGGTGGGAAAAATTGCATCCATGCCATAGACCAGCTGATAGGGGGACATATTTATTGACTTTTGTTTAGTTAACCTATCATCCAATAAGGCATGAACCAGCTTACTGTGCCATGATTTCTGATTCTGTTCCAACAAATTTTTGATGATATTGATGAGGCTCTTGTTGGAAGATTCAACTAATCCATTTCCTTGGGGATAGTAGGCAGTAGAATGGCCCAAGGTTGTGTGGTATTTGTAACAGAAATCAACCATTTTCTTAGATTTAAAAGTAGCAACGTTATCTGTTATGATTTTTTTGGGACAACCAAATCTGGATAGGATATTTGTTTCAAGGAAATTGATAATGACAGAGTCATTAACATTTCTAGAGGGTATAGCTTATATCCACTTGGTAAAGAATTCAATGGCTGTGAGGATCCACTTATGTTGGACCGAGGAAGATGGGTTAATTTCCCCAATGAAGTCTAAACCCCATTGTTGAAAGGTGCCTCAACTCTGATAGGATGTAATGGTAAGGGAAGGAATTTTCTTTTGCCATCAAAAATTTTACACTTATGGCAAGACATGACTAAATTCTGAGTGTCTGGGAAAAGGGTAGGCCAATAGTGACCAGATCTAAGAATTTTTTTTGCTGTGGCCTTCCAGTAGAGGTGTCCTCCACATTCTCCGTCATGCAACTCATGCATGATTTTCCCTGCATCACATTCAAGTAAACATTTAAGCAAAATTCCAACATCATTTTTCCAATATAATACCACATCTAATATGCAATAACTCAAATCTTTTTGTTTCAAAAATCTAGCTTTAGTTTTAGATAAAGAAGGAGGGGCATTCAAATATAAAAGCACATAAATAATGTCAGCATACCAAGGAGAATTCAGAAATGTTTCTTCGATGAAAGGAGCAGTAGATTCTTCTATTTCTTCCAACACATCTACCATATTCATGTCTAGTGCTTGGAAGTTAGATTCAGCCATAATTTCTGCTAATACTTGCTCCTTAACTAGTTTGGTGGGCCTGATTTCTAAGTCATACTCAAGAATAGTTGCAATCCATTTTCCCCTTTTACCATCAGGGTCTTGACTTAGAATGTTCTTGACAACAGTATGTGGAACAAAAGCAATTATGTGAGAGTGTAAAATATAGACTCTAAATTCCTTTAAATCTTTCACTAATGCTAAGGCTTGCTTCTCCATGATGTTATATTTGAGAGGAGCATCTCTTAAGGCCCTACTAAAGAAGGATATTGGTTGTTCTCGCCCCAAGTCATTCTTTTGAAGTAACACTACAGCTATTGTATGCTCAGATGCAAAAGAAAAGATATAAAATTCTTTGGTAAAATCTGGACTAATCAGCAATGGTGTTTGAGTAAGAGCTTGTTTGACCAGTTCGAATGATTATTTATCTGGTAAAGTCCATTTTACACCTACATATTTCTTAAGCATGTTTGTAATTTTTTTTAATAGCTCAGCAAGGTTGGGGATAAACCTCCTCAAAAAATTAATCTTTCCAATGAAAGATTGCAACTCTTTGAGGCTTCTTGGATGGCTGATTTGTAATATGCAATCTATCCTTGTGGGGTCTATTTTGATTCCCTCTTCTGAAATTATATGGCCAATAATTTTACCCTCTTGGAGACCAAAGAGTGTTTTCTTGGGATTCAATGATAAGCCAAATTTTCTACACTTCTCAAAAAATTTTCTCAAGTGAATCAAATGTTCTTCATCAGTTTTTGAGAAAACGGTTATGTCATCAAGGTAAATGATTATGAAATAGCCAATATCTTGAGAGAAGGCTATGTCCATGGCCCTTTGGAAGTTGGCCCCTGCATTCATCAATCCGAAAGGCATTTTGACATACATAAAGGTGCCCCAAGGTGTGGTAAAAGCAGTTTTGATTTGATCACTTGGGAGCACTAACACCTGGTTGTAACCCGAGAACCCATCTAAGAGGGATATCCTTTTTGAACCAACTACCCTTTGAAGTATATGGTCCATCTTGGGTAAGGGGTAGTTTTCTTTTAGAGAAGCTCTATTTAAATTTCTAAAATCAATACAGAACCTAATTTCCCCTATTTTCTTTCTAACAGAAACTAAGTTTGCTACCCATTCTGAATATCTAATGGGTACTATGATCCCAGCATCATGCATCTTTTCAATTTCCGCTTTGACTAAAGGTAGTAAAACAGGGTTTATTCTCCTTAGCTTTTGTTTGAAATGCTTTTGATTTTCTTTAAGAGGGATTTTGTGCTGAATGATGCTGGTATCATACGACTTCAGGTCTTTGTACCCCCAAGCAAAAACATCTTTAAACTCTTTGAACAGCTTTATGTATTGCAATTTTATGTGAGCTCGGAGAGTGTTGGATAGTTTAATCATCTTTGGTTCTGCTAGGCTGCCTATGTTATGTTCTTCTACATCTGTTTCAACAGGCTCCATTCTCGGTTCTTTGGCTACGTCGTTAAAGTCGAAAAGGTGCTCTAAAGGTGTTAGACCTCTTGGAATTGTATTTTTCTTACACTGTAAAACTTCCAAGTCTTCTTGGTATGCGTTTTCAATTATATCTTCTTCAAAAGGATTCTCATAATGATTTATGTTAGTAGAATATATCATTTCAACTTCTGGGATTTGTTCAATATACAAAAAGTTTTCTTTATGGCTAGTTTCTGATATTGGTATGTCGAAATTGTTTTCTAATTTTAAGAAATAATCTATGTGTTTGTCAAAATCAAACACTTTCCAGTGATCTTCGTTATCAGGTACTGCAGGCCTATGTTTCTTTCTAAAGATTTTACTCAGTGTCCCACCGTGATCGCCATTATGTTGGTGTTTCGTGTTTTGATAGTTTGGAAAATCAAAAGACAAGGCAACATCAGAACCAATCTTTAGAGTTACAGGATCTAGTCGTCCTGCTCTCAGAGAGGGATCTCTCAAATTATTTTTTTTTGCAAAGGTTTATCTTGTGTGCTTTGAATATTGGTTTTAGACTAGTTATTAAGTGCACGTGTTTGTTTTTTTGTTTGGTTGAAATGATACATAAAAACATAAAAGGACTAGGAAAGATAGATAGAAAGGGGAAAGGTCAGTTTCATTGGGAAATGGAGTAAAAAAGAAGTCATGAAAAACTTATCAATGGATATGGGATATCAAAGGGAAAATCTAACTTGGCCACAGGATCGTTTGGTTTTGGAATGAGATGGACATCAATGGTTTGGAAAGAGAATTTTAATTCTCAACAAAGGGAATTTGAAAGCACAACTTGAACAATAAAGAGCTATTTGATAGACAGGGCTAACCATGAATTCTACAAATCACACTTTAAGAAAATAATGACTTCAAAACAACTTTTGAAATGAGATCTAAGATTCGGGGAACACCCTATTTCCACAAAGATTTTATTTCAAATGACTTAGAAAACATAAAAGAGTCACTGATAATTACATTCGTAGAAGAGGGAACACCTAAATACATCTATGATTACAACTATAAAGACCTTTAAGCCAACTGTTCAAGCAAGGACAAGGGGCATGATCAGAACAGACCTCCTTGGCTCACTGTAAACAAAGAAACTTCAAAGGGAGACTTCAATAACAGCCTTTAAGTGGTAGCAGACAAGCAGGGAGAACCATAAATCATGTTGAAACCAACTATTCAAACTATTAAGGAAATAAAAAAGCATGAGGACTAAAGAGAGAGATTAAAGACTCTAAAATACCTCAGCAGAAGAAAACATAAAACAGTGAAGGATAAACAGGTCTAAGGTGCTTCCAAGAGTCATTTCTTAGCCTAAAAATTTCATCCTACTGTAGTAAGAATTTATGGAACAAAATGAAAACAGGAAAAAACATTAAACAGTTCAGAATACTTCACCAACAACCAAGCTCATGGATCCAATGATAGAGCCTTCTCAAGAAAAAGCATGCAACAACATCATCAGGGCTTCCAAGACTTCAATTTCTTCTTCAACTTCTATAGACTATGTATTATTTCAGAGAGTTTCAGTATCACAACTAGTGATCAAACAACCAACCAACGTTTACAATGGATTCCTCAACAAGATTTTATAGAGGAATGAGGAAGTCGAAAGAGAGAAAAGATCTTCTGAGTTCAATTAATACAGTTAATGCTTCTCAACCTTTGAGGGGCTCAAGGGAGAAGTTTACAAATATTTTCCTATATTAATTGGTTTGCATTAAGTATTTAAGCTTGTTGGAAGCTTATGTTGACTTTAAGACTCTGTGTCATCTTCTGCAATAACTCTGATGATAGTTTGTATTAGCTTTTTTTATTCGAAATAACTATTCAGCTGTAAGGGGCAGATATACTCTGTTCTAGTCATTACTCGGCCTTTGTTTGAATGTTGTGAAGCCACAGGTGGCAATCTGGTAGTTGAGAGGAATCAATTTTCCTCTAATGTGGTAGTGGAGGCATCCTTTGTCTGATAAATATCCTTGATTTTCCTTTAACTACGTTTAATTCAAGGATTATGCCTTTGATAATCGACTTTAGCCGTAATCCATTAAACTATATAATCAATGTTTAATCCTTCATTTCTGTTGTGTTTGGGTCTTCGACACTAATACTCTTTGATTTGATTAGGCATTGATGTGTCTTGTTGATGTGTAGGTGACACAGGGCTCATATGGCATCAATACTCATGATGTATTGACGAGACGTTGTATAGAACCCCGTAGATCAATCTTTATTTAATGCATGAAAGCCTAGAGGATCGTCATACTCAGCTTTCATTTTCTTTTAAAACATTTGAAAATCCTTTAAATCCTGCACAATACAAAAATAATTGAGAAATAATGCATATTTGGTAAAAAACTGTTGTGGAGGTTTCAGATAGGAGCATGGTCGTTGAATGGCAGCATCCAACAGTGGAGATTTTCTGTAGAGGTAAAATGAAGGTGATTTGGAAGAAGCGGTGTGGGAATTAAGTTAGATCCGTCGATCTCTGCGAAAATCAACGGTCAGGAGCGATCGGGTTAACATAATGAAGAGGGGCTGCTTAATGTGAAAATAGAAGAAATACAAAGGAAATGAGGAGATTTCCTTTAGGCGAAGGAAATATATTGAAAAATGGAAATTGGGGTTTCCAGACGATCGTGGGTTTTCAGATGGGATTAGGCCACGAAATCAACGGCAGAGATTGCACATTGAAAACCTTTGGTAGAGGCAGAGGGTGATAGTATAGAGTGAAAAATGATCTGGGACTGTTGATCTGCATATATCAACGGTCAAGGAGGAACATGATATAATATAATGCAAAGGGGAAGGGTGGATAAGGGTCGTTGATCTACAGAGATTAATGGCTGGGATTTGGCCAAAAAAATTATAAAACAGGGCGCATAAATCTTAACCAAAGTCAGGAAATGCAACCTGGACCGTCTGATTTGGACACGTGGACGACCCAGATGCAATCGGAGCTATCGGCATCGGTGGGGAAAAAAATTTGAATGGCGCCAATGCGATTGATCGTGGGCTGTCAATCTGAAGATCAGATCGACGACGGAGAATGGATCATGGGATGCCAATCAGAGGTGGGGAAATGTTTAACACACCCGATGAAAAATGCTGATGCGATTTCGCGCAGACCATCGGATTGGCCCAATGATCAACGGCGGAGAAAATCTCCGACCATTGAACGAGTGGGGACCATTATATTATATGAAAAAACCCAAATTAACGAAAATACAAAGGTTTTATGGCTTACGATGGGTTATGTATATATTAAAAGGCTTGGCGCCCGTCTATGGGGCCATTGGTTTATATGAAATGTGATAGGCCCAGGGCTTATATGTATACATGCCAATTGCATTGAAACTTCGGATCGGGCTTTTTCATCTACCCATTTAAAATATCCGATGCGATTAGCACTTCGGGACTTTAACTCTTGGTCCTGGGCATAGGTTATATGGAGAGAAGTAGAGTTTTATACAATGGGGCTCAATCACATCGGAAAAAATGATGCGGGACCTTTAAATCTACCCATTTTTTATTGAAAAACATTGTTCTGGCGGGTTCATACCAAAACTTAGGAAAAGTGGGTTTATTGAATAAACAAAGGAAAATATCAATCAGGAGTGGTTTATAAAAAATTTTAGAGCTCGTTTGTTGGCTCTGTGGGTTATATGAAGCGGCAAAAAGGCTCGGGGCTTATAACCAGAGGCTAATCACATCAAAAGTTTTATAAAGGCCGAAGACTGGAGTTCATCATTTGTTGTCGATGCGATAAGTGCCGAAAGAGTTTAGCGCTTGGTTTTAGCACCAGGGCACATGTGGGAAAGTGGTTTAGACTTAGCCCAAAGGGGCTTAAGCACACAGACAAAAAAAAAAAAAAAATATTTTTTATGACTTTTTCAATGTTTTTTGATGGATTTGGGGGTTTCGGTAAAGTCTAAAAATTAGTTTTAGACTTTGTAAAATGGATTTTCATGAAGGGAAGAAGGGAAATCATGAAAAATAGAGGAATTTCATGGGGAATAAAGGGGTAAAAATGAAGGTTATTTTTGAGTGAAGGAGGGGGGAAAATGGGATTTTGTAGCAGTCTTTTCTTCATGGAAAAACAACAGAATTTATGAGTTCAAATGGGGAACAGCAGTGACGATTAACCAAAGGATAGAATATCTTTAGAATAATTTAAGCACCAAAAATTTTGTCAATAAAATTGTTTCTTCAAGGTTGTCCAAAATAATTTTATCCACCACTTGATATGACAAAATTTTATAGGTGGCTAACATACTCAATCAGTGCCGTCAATGGCAGCCATGACAAACAGGTATGGCCATTGATCCATCCTCTTCTTTTCAGTCTCCTCAGTATAATGCTCAGAAATATAATGGAATATGGAAAAATCAGCCACCTTTCCCTAGCTGGTCACAGCAGCCATTTCCTACATCGCCATGGCCAAATCAAAAAAATCAAACCAATTGGCCGAACTTTCCTTATTTTGGCAAAATAATGCATATCCAACACAATGGTCCCCCTCCACCTCACATAGTCAAACCTGGCAATCGAACTAGCAAAGATCTATGAATTAGCTAGTTGGAATGATTCCTCTCCCTCCACCTGAACTGCCAGTGCCATATACATTGCAACAAAATCCCCAGACCAACTTAAGAGTGAAACTCCCAGCCCAACCCAACCCGAACCCTAATAATAGACTGGTTCAATCTGTTCAAATAATCGAAGCACCGAAACTAGAAACCGAGTTAAGGGAGTGCAACGACCTTCAATTAAGTTCTAGGCACATAATAGAATCAGAGGGAGACAAAAATGTTCAAGTTGAAAATTCATTACCTTTAGAACAAACATTACAAAAAGAGAATGTGGTTAGACAAAAAACTCATGATAAAGAAACCACCTCTTCTCCACCATTCCCAGAACGACTAATCATACCTCGCCCAATAGAACATCTTGATTTTGATCTTCTGGGAGAACTAAAAAAATTGTGTATAAAAATTCCACTCCTCCAAGCTATCCAAGATATTCCAATTTATGCAAAAACCATCAAATAACTATGTATAAGAAATCCAAAGAGGAGAACAACAACTAATCCAATCGCCCAAGTAGTCGGCACCCTATCTGACTTACTATCAGGAAGAGAAGCACCTGTAAAATATGAGGACCCAGGAAATCCTATAGTTACAGTGCAAATCAATGGAAAATCCTTTCCAAATTCCTTAGTTGATTTATGTGCTGCAATCAATATCCTAACAACCACCACTTGTCAAAAACTTGGCATTACATCATTAGATCCAACCACAACCTTATTGGAATTGGCTGACCGATCGGTAGTTAGGCTAGAAGGCACACTACATGATAGTATGGTATCTGTAGACTCTTGGGAATGCCCTACCAAATTTCTGATTATTAACCCCAAAAACTAGCTAGATGGACACCCTTTAATCTTAGGTAGACCTTGGCTAGCAACTTTCGATGCTTACATTGGCTGCCAACAAGGTAGCATGACTATAACTAGAGGGAGTAATGTCAAGAATTTAGCCTTATACCCTCCCACCCAGCCAAGCTTAACAATAATGAAAACAAAGAAACAGCCTGTATCATACCTCACAGAAAACATTAGATCACCATTAACCATAGAAGATGCCCTCAAATTTAAAGACCAAACAGAGGACGACATCATTAAAAGTTTCATTAACCAACCAAAAACTAGATCCCATTTGCAATGTCACATGATTGAAGCAGCATTTGATAATGAAGAAGAAGAAGATCCCTTGAAAGACACTCATGATCAATCAATACCTACCACCTCTATTTACAATAGCAAAAATATATAAATTGAGCTAGGAAAAACTCTGAACATTAACAAAACCTGACTATTGAACAAGAAGAGAAGATGGCCCAACTATTGAGAAAATATAAGGAAGCTTTTGCATGGGATTACCCAGACATGAAAGGAATTGATCCCCAGTTATGTATGCACCACATTTATAGAGAAAAAGATGCTAGAACCATTCGCCAACCCCAACGGAGATTAAACCCTCATCTTAAGGATATTGTGAAAGCTGAATTACAAAAAAATTTGGATGTGAACTTTATTTATCCAATATCTGATAGCAAGTGGGTCTCTCCACTAGTAGTGGTGCCAAAGAAGAATGGAAAGTGGAGGATATGTGTAGAATACAGAGAATTAAACAAAGAAACCTAGAAATACCACTTTCCCCTTCCTTTCATTGATCAGGTATTAGATACATTAGCAAGAAAGAAATTATTTTCTTTCTTAGATGGCTTCATTGGATACAATCAAATTCAGATTGCCCCTGAAGATCAGGATAAGACTACTTTTACCTGTCCTTGGGGAACATTTGCTTACAGATTTTTACCCTTTGGCCTATGCAATGCCCCTGCCACATTTGAGAGGGCCATCCTCAACATCTTTTTAGATTTAATAAATGAAGGGCTCGAAGTATATATGGATGATTTCACACCTTACGGAGATGATTTTGAGCCAGCATTAGAAATATTGGAAAAGGTGCTGCAAAGGTGTATTGCCACTAGGCTCTGCTTGAGCCATGAAAAGTGTCATATGATGATGACCGAGGGAATCATATTAGGTCATTATATCTCAGCAGCTACAATACAAGTAGATCCAGCTAAAATTTAGATAATTTTGTTAATACCTACTCCTACCACACAAACAGAGGTATGCAGTTTTCTAGGATTTTCTAGTTATTATAGAAGATTCAAAATGCATTTTTCTCAAATAGCTGCACTTATATACGCACTAACAGGGAATGTTGATTTTATTTGGACAAATAAGTGTGATCATGCTTTTGATTATCTAAAAAATCTTGTATCAACAACCCCAGTGCTAAGGGGCCCAAATTGGGATTTTCCATTCCAAATTTCATCTGATGCCTCAGACATAGCTATCGGAGCAGTCCTTGGACATGAAGAAGATAAAAAACCATATGCAATTTATTATATCAGAAATAATCTATCTCCTGCTGAATTAAACTATACCGTAACTAAAAAGGAATTTTTAGCTGTAATACATGCTATAAATAAATTTAGACATTATATAACTAGGTATCCTGTAGTTTTATATATAGATCACTCTGCCATAAAAAATTTAGCAAATAAACCTGTTAAAAATGGTAAAGTAACAAGATGGTTGATTCTATTGCAGGAATTTGACATCACAATAAAGGAAGGACCTGGAAAAGAGAATCTTGTAGCTGATTTTATCTCACGAATGCCAAAACCAACAAACGCAGCAGCAGTCGAAGATCAATTTCCAGATGAACATTTGTTTGCTGTTACCATCAGAACACCATGGTATGATGATGTTGCAAATTATTTAGCAGTAGGTAAATTACCCAAGCATCTAACGCCCAATGAATGAAAACAAATAGTGCAGTGCAGTACCCGATTCTCTTGGATTGGGGGCTACCTATTTCATACATGAGCAGATATGCACATTAGAAGATGCGTCTGAGGAGACAAAATATTTGACATTCTGAAAGCATGCCACGACGGGCCGTGTGGTGGACATTTCGCAGATCATAGGACTGGTCACAAGGTTTTACAAACAAGTTATTACTGGCCTACAATTTTTAAAGATGCTAAAAAGTTTGTACAAGCCTGTGATAGTTGCCAAAGGGCGAGGCGTCCTGAACAGTCTGACGAAATGCCTTTGAATCCACAATTATTAATAGAGCCATTTGAGCGTTGGGCTCTCGATTTTATTGGTCCTATTAACCCATCATCAAACCAGAAAATGTACATACTAGTTGCAACAGAGTATGTTACCAAATGGGTTGAAGCAGAAGCACTTCCAAGAGCTACAGAGGACTCTATAATACATTTCCTTTTCCAAATATTTATGTGATATGGCCTCCCGAGGGACATAATTATAGATGGACAACCGCTATTTGTAGGTAATAAAATCACTGCAACATTAAAAAATTACCATATTCGGCACAAAATTACAACCCCATACCACCCACAGGAAAATGGCCAAGTAGAGAGCACGAATAAGGTGATAGAGGCAATACTTACAAAAACAGTTGCATCACACAGACGTGACTGGGCTTCAAGATTGTCAGAAGCCTTATGGGCATATCGAACAACATGGAGAAATACCACAGGGTATTCACCATATCAATTAGTATTTGGAAAATAACCCATCTTTCCAATAGAATTTGAAATTCAAACATTAAGAACAGTGCAGGAGGTGGGTTTGAATTTAAATGAGGTCCAGGTTAGCAGATTACAACAAATCAACGATTTCGATGAAATTAGGCTCTCATCCCTTCAAAACACTACATTAATTCAACAGCAGAGAGCAAAATGGCACGATGCCCTTGTTAAAAAGAAAATCTTCTACGAAGGAGATTGGGCACTCCTATACGACTCCAGGTTTCAGGATTTCCCTGGAAAAATCCAGACACGATGGCTTAGACCTTATGAGATACAAAATGTGCATGAAAATGGCACCATTACATTAACTACCATTGACAGATCTGGACATTCTTTCAAAGAAAATGGTCATTGAGTACGACTTTACCACAAACTGCTTAATCGGGAATCCTTTTACCAGCAATTACGGGGAGATTCCACTATGCAGATTCTTGTTGAGGAAGATAACTCCTCCTTAGCATTAATTCACTAAACAATTCCTTTGTTTCTAAAATTTGTACATAAGCTTTTCTCTTTAATTTCGCTTGTGTAAACTGTTTTTTTGTATAGATTTTTTTGTCCGTGATGTTCCTCTTAAGGAATCGTTGTTGTTCCTCTTAAGGAACAACAGTCGTTCCCCTTAAGGAACAACAATCTTGCGTGTTTATATTTTTTTTTTGTTCCTCTTAAGGAACAGCACTTCCGCTCGATTGTTTTTGCTATTCCTTTTAAAAGGAATAGCCCTTTCACCATTTTTTTCACTTTCTCTCATTCCTTTTAAGAAACAGTAGTTTCAATTTGGAATTTTTTTTGTCTGTTCCACCGAAGGATCAGTATTTTATTTTGCGCTTGCTTTATCTGTTGTTCCGCTTAAGGAACAACTGTTGTCTTAAGGAACAACAATTTTGTGTGTATATTTTTCTTTTATTTTTTTGTTCCTCTTAAAGGAACCGTATTTTTTAGTGCAGATGTTCTTTTTGTTGTTCCTCTTAAGGAACAACAGCTGTTCCATCTAAGGAACATCACTTCTTGAGTGCATTTTTTTTGTTGTTGTTTCTCTTATGGAACAACATTTTGAGAATTTTTGTGAATAATTTTTCACTCTTCACGATCCTTTTAAGGCAAAGATACAAATTTATGCAAGGACACAAAAATTAGAGGTTATTGATATCAGCAAATCAAGGAAAAATTGTAA
The DNA here is from genome assembly GCA_034641835.2 of Pinus albicaulis. Classification (NCBI taxonomy): domain Eukaryota; kingdom Viridiplantae; phylum Streptophyta; class Pinopsida; order Pinales; family Pinaceae; genus Pinus; species Pinus albicaulis. The sequence goes on from CM076580.1 coordinate 64,012,166, forward strand.
TCATTAAAGAAATTTCTTTGTATTCATAACAAAAAAAGGAAAGGACACTACTATCTATATCACTTTGCTATCTTTATATTCACTAAAACTAATTTGATTGATTATTTTTATCTTGTTGGCTCTTCCCTAATCCTCATAACTCTCTTTGAATTTTATTATTGAATAAGAATAAGGGCATATTTTCCTCTATTGAGATGTTCAAAATACTTCCACCATCCCTACTCTTAAGAAGTGTTGAGCCATCCTCTACATATAAATAGGAAAGTGCTATATAAAAGAAAAAAAAATATCTATATGATTACTAGCAATTCTATGATTTGTCAGATGGAGGATAGGGGGTCTCATAAAGAGCCAACCTACCATGATCATAAGGAAGCAGTGAAGTGGCATTCCCACTATGGCCACCACACTAGGGATATGATCCAATGGGTACATCGGAAAAATAAAAAGTTCTTGGAACAAGAGGTCTCATCACGAGCCGGCCTACCCACCTTTCACTCCTTCCTGGTGAACGGCATTATGATTCATCTGGTTACCAAGCCAGCACAATGGCCTCCATCCTGACATTACAAAGCACTTTCCTAGGCATATATAAAGGACTATGGTTACAAAGGTGAAAAAGCAACTTTGTCAAGGTTATAAACACCTGTGGGCAACAAAGCTCTGATGATGGTATTGGAGTCATATTTTTCACAAATAAATAGTAATTGTAAACCATTTTCTTATATCTTTATCTTGATTTCAAATGAGATTATGCTACTAAACCCTTTTTTTCGAACCTCTTACACATGAGATATTATTTAAAAATAAATCATAATGGTTCAAGTGAATAATGACCGCATAAGAATCTTTACTTACGTCAGTTGTCCTCTTCCCTATTTTCGCTTCATTCCATAGCATTTCCATTTCTATTCACGATTTTCATCATAAGCCTCAATTTCAGTAATTCAATACTTTTTGTGATCATGTCATGGATACATATGCCTTTTTATACTTTACGATTGTTGTCTAGTACACTACTCCTCCATTTTCCTGGTTGAGGACAACCTATCATATTTCAGGGGGGTGCGGGTGACTTCCAAAATACACCTACATACGCGTCAATTCCTTGTTTTCATCAGATCCTGGAAGTAGCAAGTTTAGCGGTATTGATATTTTCCGATATGCACGGGTTGTTGTTCCATTCCCATTTCTGTGTATTGCTATGAAAAAATAATAGTGTGCAGAGCTTACACGAAATGGGAGATCGACCAATACGTAGTGAACCACAAGTACTAACAGTTTCTGACGCTACATGAGAAATCTTGGTAAGAGCAGGATGGATTACCTACCTTACATGACTACAGCAGCCCCATGAAATTGTGGCCATCGAATTTTTGCAGAATTTGCAGGAGGATCATTCCATAGTAAGAGGAAGGCGAATAACAGTAACGAATACAGTAATTACTGAGGTATCCGGACTACCAACAGTTGGACCCATATGGACCCATAAAAAATTGAGACTTCAAGAGGCCATAACCATCTTTCGGGACGAAGGACAGAACCTGAACGTCAAAGGAAAAGGAGTCCAGCCGGAAACTCTGGGAGAAACATGGGCAGAACTAGCTAGAGTAGTGCAAAGCTACATTACATGCGATGGGAGAAAGGATGTGGTAAGATGACGCCACCTCAAATTATTAGCAGTACTAAAACAGAAATGTGCTGTAAATTTTCCTGCATATTTAAATTTTTTAATGCATGATGCTGCTCGAAGCATAAGGAAATCCCATCATACAGGAATGGTAGTAAGCCACCATTTTTTAACTCGATTAATAGTTATTTATAGTCTTGCTCAGCAGCAAACTATCTGGGAGGAATTGGCATTTTTAATAGACGGGGGAATAGCCTTACCTGCCCCGAAACGAAAAAGAACCACCAACAAAGCAAATAGACCTCTAAAACTCAGAAAGTCCTCCAGATTGAGAAGAAGTAGGGGAAGGTTGGGAAGCCTCCAGGGTAGCAACAACCAACCCTTAGAATTACATAGTTATAGAGATGAGCAACCCCTGCAACCTGAAGGAGGAAAAAACTAGGAAGGGGAAGAAACTGAGCACACCAGTGAAGAAGAAAGGGAGGAAGCAGAACCTCCCATAACCTGCAGTGCAATTCCACCACAGAGGCCATTGCAGGAGGATGAATTGACCCAAATTTTGGCCAATATGAGTGAGTATATCCAACCCCAGAGTCTGATCAACCTCAATATTGAGGAAAAGCAATCACAAGAACACTCTATCCATAGCAAGGATACATCTGAGGAAATGCACGATGAGGAAGAGGCAGAAGCAAAAGCCCCTCAGGAAGTGGTACATCAAACTAGGGTTACCTCCCCTGAGGAACCTAGTCAGGATAACGCGAACACTGAAGAAGTGTTCCAAATAAAGAATATGGAAACAAGCTAGGGCAAGGGCACAGTCCCTGAAGAACGAAACCCAGCTGAGCAGCCAAGTCCAAGAAAGGAAACAGATGTTCCTCCCAAGAAGAAGAAGAAGAAGACAAATGAAATTAAGAGGCTTCGGAAGGAACAGCAAAAGCTACTAAAATTAGTAAAACAACTCAGACATAAGATAAGGGTTCTGAAAAGGGGGAAAATCTCTAAAAGAACCCCGACAACACAGACTGTAGGAACTTGATATCATAAGAAGGAAACCCAGGTAGATCTTCAACCTAGAAGTTTTTTGATTGAAAATGACCCTGGTATAGCAAAACTCCAAGAGGATCTGGCACAGGCTTAGTGGACTAGAGAAAATCTCGAAGAAGGGACTGTTCTAAGAAGAAATACCAAGAGTTACAGCAGCAATTAAGGGACATCAATGCATCATAGGAAAAAGCCTTTGATAAATGCTGGAAGGCACAAGAACAAGTTGAAAAGGTAAGGAATAGACTAAAAATAGTCAGGAGTCAAATGGATACTCTCTGTTCTCTATATACAGACGTTCTAGCATGTAGGTCCCCTGCCAAAAATTATGCTTTGTTTTTGTTAGAAAGATATTTGCAGTTAAAAATTAAGGTTTTTAAGGCAGGGAAACCTATAGAATTAAAAACTGTTGATGATTTTATAAACTGTTGTAAACTCTATGGAGTAAAATTTCAGCGGTTACTCTGTGAATTTTATTTGCATAATCTTATATTGGAAGAGGAAAGGGAGAAGAATCCCAGTCCTTTTGTGGGTGATGTCCAGTATCAAGCATTCATTTCTTTTGTTGTTAACCAGTTAAAATGGCTCAAGGCCTATAACACTTTTCAGAGACAAGAAAATGGTTTAGACCTTTGGGTTAGGGGTGAACCGAGACACCCATTACAACTGTGGGCTAAGCAGAAAATCTTAATGAAAAAGGAGGGTGTGATCCAAACATTGGGACCCATCCACAAAGCAATTGTCCAGCAAGGGGTAGAATATTTTCTATCCATCAAAGACGAGGCCATAGTAGAAGCTAAACTCCGATGGAATATTTCCAATTGGAATATTCAGGACAGAGAGCCATTCAATTACAAAAATTTTAAGTTAGTTGCCGACCACCTCGTTACCTATAGTAACCTCATCTTGCGGGAAGGCCCATATTGGCTAGGTTTTATATTTCGAAGCCCTATTATCTGGTATCCTGTAGCAGGATATAAGGCCATATATGAATTACCTGAAGGGCAGACAAGGCGTATTTTTGAAGTTTTAGCTGCAAATCATGGTTTTAGACCACTTCACAAAAATCCCTCTCCAGCCTATTCTCTAACTTCTTTGCATGTAAATTACATGGTTTTCATGAGGGCATGAAAAAGGGTAAGCAAGGGGGTGTGTTGAGAGATGGAAAAGGTATGAATTTTCCATTTATTTCTTTATCTTTTTCTTTAATCATAACTCCTTTATATTCTAAAATGGTAATATATCAAAGAATTATAGTATAATTAAGGAGATTAGTGATCGTTGCAAATTGATTAAATATTGTATTTTCTTCTATATAGAAAATAGAAGAAACGGAAGCCACCATTCGGGAGGAAAATACAAGCAGAAGAAACTGTTGTCCCTTCTCCAGGAAGCCATATCCAGACAAGAAGATTGAGATCAGAACGCACAGTCAAGGAAAGGAAAGGAAAAGGGTGGCATCAGCGCGAGAAGACAAAAAGATGATTGGAGATAGAATATAGAGTGAATCCCTCAGGACCTTTTGATCCTAAGGGATCACTGCTTCAAAGCTTATCTATATTCTGGTTTTGTCTGCCTGGTTATTATAAAAGGACAGCGCTTGTAGAAATAAAGGGGAGAGCTTGTATTACCATTATTCATATTTCCTTTTTGTGTTTTCACTTTTATCATCAACTCTCGTTGGTTAAAACAGAGTGTGATTTCCTGTAAACTTCTTTACACATGATTAATATATAATTCGATTGTTGTTCCATTATTTGATACTGGAGTAGTTCGGTAGTGCTTCACTCATGGCAAAGGGCCTGGCCCTGGTGGATCCACTTGCTATTTGTACCATTACTTTACAATTCCAGTCGTGTGATGGTTTGCTTTAATTTTCATTTCCCTAAATCGCATTGCTTTATAGTTCCCTGTTTTATAGTTTACTGTTTCAATATTTTATGAAATCATTTTATTGCATAAGCTGTGATTGAACCACGTTTCTGTTCCCTTCCACCATAACAAGATTACTATCCTTTGCAACTTATAGTGTTATGATATTCATTTCAAATATAAAGCTTCGTTGTTCACTTCAGATTTTGTTGTTCATTTCTATTAAATAGCTTTGTTGTTCATTCCTACTAAATAAGCTTCGTTGTTCATCTCTTTCCTGCAAGTATTTCGTTTTGATTTAGAATATAATTGTAGTGAGCGTGTTTATTCCATTTCCATTAGCAGCATTATTAATTTAACTCAGTTAGCATTTCCAATTAGTTGTTTTGGTGTGGAGTGCAAGGTCAACAATTGTAAAGGACATTGGTTATTACTGTCTATGTTCTCAGATTGAGGATCTTGTTTATGTTTGATTTCATTTACATCAGTTGACAGAAGAAAGAGTTATTACTACTGCATCCTTGACTGATGATTTCTTTAGTTTCCTGAGTGATTTATCTAGTTTCAGAACATTAAGTTTCTTGTAATTGCAATTAGATTTTATTTTCAAGCATCCATTTACTCTTGTATTTGGAACACTGTACTGCAAATTGGAAAACATTACTCTTGGATTAAATTTCCGCCTCAGACTGAGTACACTCTTGAAATAAAAAATCATACCTGGATTGATAATTAATGTGGGATAAACAGGAGTTAAAAATACACCTTTTATATCTAAACATTTTGGCGCCATTGCCGGGGAGAGTGTAGCCATTTTTTTTTCCTTCAGAGAGTAGTGTGATGAGTGTCTGCTAAGGAAGAACTGGGTATTAAAAATGGAAGGTAAGAACCTATGTAACAAACGAGGAACATGCTTGTTCACCTACCTGCTTCATATCATAACTGTGTAGAAGTCTAAGGTAGGAATGAATGCTTGCATTTTTTGAATGACTAGAAAATCTAAACAAAACAAAATTCCTCCTAGACCTGAAACACCTAAGGGACCGATGACCCTTGGGTGAACAACATTTATCGACAAAATCATAAGAAAATATGAGTCTTAGTCATCTGTAGGACCCCGAATTATTACTACCAGACATCCTATTGATTTCCTTCAAACCACGGGATCACCATCCGTAGCTAACGTTGAGATTCACAGTGAAACTGAAGGGGTAGAACAAAGTTTTTAGGACACTGAAAATCTGCAAAAAATCCCTTCACAAGAAGGAAATTATAGTACCCTCTATGAAGGAGGAGGAGAAATAGGGGAAATACAAGAACCAAGATCCCCTCTTGAAGTAGTCCAAACACTAAGTAGCCTAGATAAGGGAAGTGCTGCCAAAATCATCCAAAACAAAGCTGAAGAACCTGAAAAACCAAAATCCCCTTAGATAATAGTTCAGCAAGGAACACTCACTATCCCAGACCGACGAAGTGTTGTTAAGGTCATCCCTACTCCTTCTAGTCAGCCTAGGAATAAATCCCTAGAAATCCAAGAAGGATATTGGCACATATTTGATCAAATGGCCCAGAACCAACAAACACCTCAAACTTCCACATTGAAATATTCCATTTTGGACACTATAATTAATGCACCTATGAAGGCCATTCCTCTCCATCATATTCCTACATTCCATGGCTTGACATCAGAAGATCTAGATGCATTTATGTTTGAATTCGATGTATTATGCCGGGGGTATGACTATACCACTGATCCCCAAAAGCTAAAATTATTTCCCTCCACAATAAAAGGAGCAACTCTACGATGGTTTATGGGGTTAGGTGGAGGTGTTATAAATAACTGGGATGAGATGAAAGTTGCTTTTCTAAAAAAATATCAGGATTACTGTAGGTCTAGGGAATTAAAGGATGAAATATTTCAAATGACAACAAAACCTAATGAAACATTGGAGGAATATGTAGAATGCTTTGAATACAATCTCCAGAGATCACCTGATGCATCTTTACCCTTACCTGATAATGTGTTAAAAACTACATTAATTAAAGGGATGAAGGAAAAATGGGTTGAAACATTAAACATTGTGGGAAAAGGTGACATATATCAAGAAAAATTTTCTGACATCATTGATTTATGTATCAGGAGCTCGAGAAGCAGCACAAGACTAAAACAGCAGAACGTGACATGACCACAAGGGATAGCAAGATCTCCGGTGGAGGTATAACCCGCGCAGAAATCGGAAATATACTAGAAGATTACAAAACTAATATTCTAGGGACTCTAACACTGCAACTCGACATCATGCAAGCTAAACAAAAGCAAGCAGAAGCAGATCAAAATTTGGCAAGATTCTGCCCTATATGCAGAAAGAAATACAACCATAAATAATTCCCACTAGATACAATCCAAGTCTGCACCATCTGCACGAAATATCACTCCACAGAAAGTTTCCCCTCACTCATGGGATTGAAAGCAGTCTACAAGGAAGAGGAAGAATAAATAGAACCATTGTACCTACTCAATCAGCGCCGTCAATGGCAGCCACGACAAACAGGTATGCCCATTGATCCATCCTCTTCTTTTGAGTCTCCTCAGTATAATGCTCAACAATATAATGGAATATGGAAAAATCAACCACCTTTCCCAAGCTGGTCACAACATCCATTTCCTACATCGCCATGGCCAAATCAAACAAATCAAACCAATTGGATGAACTTTCCTTACTATCCACCATTTTGGAAAAATAATGCATATTCAACACAATGGGCCCCCTCCACCTCGCAAATTCAAACCTGGCAGTCAAACTAGAAAAGATCTATGAATCAGCCAGCTGGAACAATTCCTCTCCCTCCACCTACACTGCTAGTGCCATATACATTGCAACAAAATCCCCATACCAACTTAAGACCGCAACTCCCAGCCCAACCCAACCCGAATCCTAATAATAGACTGGTTCAGTCTGTTCAAATAATTGAAGCACCAGAACTAGAAACTAAGTTAAGGGAGTGCAACGATATTCAATTAAGGTCTTGGCACATAATAGAATCAGAGGGAGACAAAAATGTTCAAGTTTAAAATTCATTACCTTTAGAATAAACATTACAAAAAGAGAATGTGGTTAGAAAACAAACTCATGAGCAAGGAACCACCTCTTCTCCACCATTCCCAGAATGACTAATCATACCTCACCCAATAGAACATCCTAATTTTGATCTTCTGGGAGAACTAAAAAAATAGTGTATAAAAATTCCACTCCTCCAAGCTATCCAAGATATTCCAATTTATGCAAAAACCATCAAAGAATTATATATAAGAAAGCCAAATAGGAGAACAACAACTAATCCAACCGTCCAAGTAGTCAACACCCTATCTGACTTACTACCAGGAAGAGAAGCATCTATAAAATATGACCCAAGAAATCCTATAGTTACGGTGCAAATCAATGGACAATCCTTTACAAATTCCTTAGTTGATTTAGGAGTTGCAATCAATATCCTAACAACTACCACTTGTCAAAAACTTGGCATTACATCATTAGATCCAACCACAACCTTATTGGAATTGGTTGACCGATCGGTAGCTAGGCCAGAAGGCACACTACATGATGTAATGGTATCTATAGACTCCTGGGAATACCCTACCAACTTTCTGATTATTAACCCCAAAAACTAGCTAGATGGACACCCTTTAATCTTAGGTAGACCTTGGCTAGCAACTGTTGATGCTTACATTGGCTGCCGACAAGGCAGCATGACTATAACTAGAGGGAGTAATGTCAATAATTTATCCTTATACCCTCCCTCCCAGCCAAGCTTAAAAATAATGAAAATAAAGAAACAACCTGTATCATACCTCACAGAAAACATTAGATCACCATTAACCATAGAATATGCCCTCAAATTTAAATACCAAACAGAGGACGACATCATTAACAGTTTCATTAACCAACCAAGACCAGATCCCATTTGCAATGTCACATGATTGAAGTAGCATTTGATAATGAAGAAGAAGAATATCCCCTGAAAGACACTCATGTTCAATCAATACCTACCACCTATGTTTACAATAGAAAAACTATAGAAATAGAGCCAAGAAAAACACTGAACATTAACAAAAACCTGACTGCTGAAGAAGAAGAGAAGATGGTCCAACTACTGAGAAAATATAAGGAAGCTTTTGCATGGGATTACCCAGACATGAAAGGAATTGATCCCAAATTATGTGCGCACCACATTTATACAGAAAAATATGCTATACCCATTTGCCAACCCCAATGGAGATTAAACCCTCATCTTAAGGATATTGTGAAAGATGAATTACAAAAACTTTTGGATGTAAACTTTATTTATCCAATATCTGATAGCAAGTGGGTCTCTCCACTAGTAGTGGTGCCAAAGAAGAATGGAAATTGGAGGATATGTGTAGACTACAAAGAATTAAACAAAGCAACCTAGAAATACCACTTTCCCCTTCCTTTCATTGATCAGGTATTAGATATATTAGCAGGAAAGAAATTCTTTTCTTTCTTAGATGGCTTCAGTGGATACAATCAGATTCGAATTGCCCTTGAAGATCAGGATAAGACTACATTTACCTACCCTTGGGGAACATTTGCTTACAGAGTTTTACCCTTTGGCATATGCAATGCCCCTGCCACATTTCAGAGGGCTATCCTCAGCATCTTTTCAGATTTATTAAATGAAGGGCTCGAAGTATATATGGATGATTTCACACCTTATGGAGATGATTTTGAGCCAGCATTAGAAACATTAGAAAAGGTGCTGCAAAGATGTACTACCACCAAGCTCTGCTTGAGCCATGAAAAGTGTCATATGATGATGACCGAGGGACTCATCTGAGGTTGTTATATCTCAGCAACTGGAATATAGGTAGATCCATCTTAAATTCAGATAATTTTGTTAATACCTACTCCTACCACACAGACATAGGTACATAGTTTTCTGGGATTTTCTGGTTATTATAGAAGATTCATAGAGCATTTTTCTCAAATAGCTACACGTCTATACGCACTAACATGGAATGTTGATTTTATTTGGACAGATAAGTGTGATCATGCTTTTGAGGATCTGAAAAAGCTTGTATCAACAGCCCCAGTGCTAAGGGGCCCAAATTGGGATTCGCCATTCCAAATTTCATATGATGCCTCAAACACAGCTATCGGAGAAGTCCTTGGGTAGGAAGAAGATAAAAAACCATATGCAATTTATTATATTAACAAGAATCTATCTCTTGCTTAATTAAACTATACCGTGAGTGAAAAATAATTTTTAGCTGTAATACATGTTGTAAATAAATTTAGACATTATATAACTGGGTATCCTGTAGTTTTATATACAGATCACTCTACCATAAAATATTTAGCAAATAAACCTGTTACAAATGGTAGAGTAACAAGATGGTTGATTCTATTGCAGGAATTTGACATCACAATAAAGGATCAGCCTGGAAAAGAGAATCATGTAGCTAACTTTCTCTCACGAATGCCAAAACCAGCGGACGCAGCAGCAGTCGAAGATCAGTTTCGAGATGAACATTTGTTTTCTGTTACTGTCAGAACACCATGGTATGTTGATGTTGCGAATTATTTAGAAATAGGTAAATTACCCAAGCATCTAACGCCCAATGAACGAAAATAAATAGTATAGCGCAGTACCCAATTCTCTTGGATTGGGGGCTACCTATTTCATACAGGAGCAGATATGCACATCAGAAGATGTGTCTAAGAAGATGAAATATTTGACATTCTGAAAGAATGCCACAACAGGCCGTATGGCAAACATTTCGTAGATCACAGGACTGGTCACAAGGTTTTACAAACAGGCTATTACTGGCCTACAATTTTTAAAGATGCTAAAAAGTTTGTACAAGCATGTGATAGTTGCCAAAGGGCGGGATGCCCTGGACAGTCCGATGAAATTCCTTTGAATCAACAATTAGTAATCGATCCATTTGAGCACTGGGTGCTCGATTTTATTGGTCCTATTAACCCATCATCAAATCAGAAAACGTAAATACTAGTTGCAACAGAGTATGTTACAAAATGGGTTGAAGCAGAGGCACTTCCAAGAGCTACAAAGGACTCTGTAATACATTTCATTTTCCAAATATTTGTGTGATATGGCCTCCCGAGGGACATAATTACAGATGGAGGACCGCAATTTGTAGGTAATAAAATCACTACAACATTTAAAAATTACCACATTCGGCACAAAATTACAAGCCCATACCACCCACAGGAAAATGGCCAAGTAGAGAACACGAATAAGGTGATAGAGGAAATACTTACAAAAACAGTTGCATCACATAGACATGATTGAGCTTCAAGATTTTCGGAAGCCTTATGGGCATACCGAACAACATGGAGAAATACCACCAGGTATTCACCATATCAATTAGTATTTGGAAAAGAACCCATCTTTCCAAAAGAATTTTAAATTCAAACATTAAGAACAACGCAGGAGGTGGTTTTGAATTTAAATGAGGCCTAGGTTAGAATATTACAACAAATCAATGAGTTAGATGAAATTAGGCTCTCAGCCTTTCAAAACACTGCATTAATTAAATAGCAGAGAGAAAAATGGAATGGTGCCCTTAATAAAAATAAAATCTTCCACAAAGGATATTGGGCACTCCTATACGACTCCAGGTTTCAGGATTTCCCCAGAAAATTCCAGACATGATGGCTTGGACCTTATGATATACAGAAAGTGCATGAAAATGGCACCATTACATTAACTACCATTGATGGATCTGGACATTATTTCAAAGAAAATGGTCATCGAGTACGACTTTACCACAAACTGCTTAATTGAGAATCCTTTTACTAGCAATTATGGGGAGATTCCACTATGCAGATTCTTGCTGAAGAAGATAACTCCTCCTCAGCATTAATTCACTAAACAATTCCTTTGTTTCTGAAATTTTTACATAAGCTTTTCTCTTTAATTTCGCTTGTGTAAACTATTTTTTTGTACATATTTTTTTTTTTTTCTGTGTTGTTCCTCTTAAGGAACAACAATCGTTCCCCTTAAGGAACAACAATCTCGTGTGCTTATATTTTTTTGTTGTTCCTCTTAAGGAACAACACTTCTGCCCTATTGTTTTTGCTATTCCTTTTAAAAGGAATAGCCCTTTCGCCATTTTTTTCACTTTCTGTCATTCCTTTTAAGGAATAGCAGTTTCGATTTGGAATGTTTTTTGTTTGTTCCGCAGAAGGATCGGCATTTTATTTTGCACTTGCTTTATCTGTTATTCCGCTTAAGGAACAGTTGGTGTTCCTCTTAAGGAACAGCAGTTTCGCGTGTATCTTTTTCTTTTATTTTGTTGTTCCTCTTAAAGGAACCACAATTTTGAGTGCAGATGTTCTTTTTGTTATTCCTCTTAAGGAACAACAACTGTTCCATCTAAGGAACAACACTTTTTGAGTGCATTTTTTTTTTTCTCTAATGGAACAACATTTTGAGAATTTTTGTGAATAATGTTTCACTCTTCATGATCTTTTCAAGGAAAAGATAAAAATTTATGCAAGGACACAAAAATTAGAGGTTACTGAAATCAGCAAATCAAGGAAAAATTGTAATCTTTAAAGAAATTGCTTTGTGTTGATAAGAAAAAAGGAAAGGATACAAATATCTATATCACTTTTCTGTCTTTATCTTCAGTAAAACTAATTTGATTGATTATTTTTATCATGTTGGTTCTTCCATAATCCTCATAACTATCTTTGAATTTTATTATTGAATAAGAATAAGGGCATATTTTCCTCTATTGAGATGTTTGAACTTCTTTCACCATCCCTACTCTTAAGGAGTGTTGAGCCATCCTCTACATATAAATAGGAAAGTGCTATATAAAAGAAAAGGAAAAAATAAAAATAAAATATCTATATGATTACTAACAATTCTATGATTTGTCAAATGGAGGATAGGGGGTCTCACCAAGAGCCAGCCTACCATAATCATAAGGAAGCAGTGAAGTGGCATTCCCACTATGGCCACCACACCGGGGATATGATCCAATGGGCACATCAGAAAAATAAAAAGTCCTTGGAACAGGAGGTCTCATCACGAGCCGGCTTTCCCACCTTTCACTCCTTCCTGGTGAATGGCATTGTGATTCATCTGGTTACCAAGACAGCACAATGGCCTCCATCCTGACATTACAAATCACTTTCCTAGGCATATATAAAGGACTATGGTTCCTGTTGGGGCTCTTATGTTTTGGCAAGTTTGGCAATACCAAAAGATAAGACAACAACAAAACCACTTGGGACCTCAGGATCTAGCCCTCCTGGGTCCAGAGAGGGATCTCTCTATAAAAAGAAAAGATAGATATGTCTTTGAGGTTCAGTTTTAAGGTATTAGGCTGGTTATAGGCACAAGGGTTATTGTTTGTTTGATTTGTTTGTTTGGTTGTTGGGAAACATGAAGGAAGGGTTCACTATAAGAAAAATAAATGTGCAGAAAGGATTTTGGCAAGGAGAGGATAATTCAGAGAACACTCAAGAACATTGGGCAATAGAGTCATCAAAGGGTTTACTTGCAATTCATTATCTAAGGCTTTTAATTGGGCTAGTCATCTAAAACAAAGGATCTTTTTGAAGATGATAGTGAGATGAAATGATAAGGAATGAAGGTGAATACCAAGGAAACCTTCCGTGGTGGCTACCTAGGAGCTGATCTAGGGACAGGACGTGCCTTAATCGTCTATGATCAACTTCCTAAAGAGGCTAACTCTTCAGACAAGGGAAAACATTAAAGATTCAACACAAAAGTGAGGCCTGAACATCAGAGAAAGGCTTTGAACTTTCAATGCTTTGACATTCAACTTAAGGGAAATTAGAAAGGTTAAACAGTTATAAAAGGACCCTAGTGAGACAGAATCAACTCCAATCTCCCAGTATCCCAATTCCTTCAATTAAAACCAGATGAGAACATTGAAGAACTAACTTTCTAATTCACACATCAGCAAGCAGTGATAACCAACTACTATATTGGTTAAATCGCCTAGAATTAGTTCTTAGATTGCACAATTAGTAGAAAACATCAAAGATAAGAAGAGCAGGAAGCATTAGGGTTCCATACAAGGGCATATCCTAAACTAGTTTACTGATTCTTATAACAGAAGTGAAATATGATGAATTACAAAAGGAAAACAGAGACAAAGGTAGAACACATCACTGCTGCTTTAAATTAGGATCCAAAAGAAATTGCTTGTAATATTAAAGATCAACACCAGTCATATACAAAATTTTCCAATAGCTTGATATTCAGTTTGAAATCATCTCCTCAACCTATTTTACAATTATGCACATAGAACTATATCTCAAGAGAAACAACTTACAATCCACAGTTATCCAAACAACAACCTTTACAATATATTTTCCAAGATATTTATAGCTGAAAAAAAGGCAGAGGAGGTAGATGAAATTTTAATCAAACATTTAAAACAGAGGAAGACGAGCGCTCAAGGCCCATTCTATTTTAATATCACTGCATTGACTCTCGATACTCTTGGATGAAAGAGTGGTCTTCGACAAGTTGATCATAACTCTAGGTATGTTCTTTGATGTAATTTTTGGTTGTAGTACTCTAAAGTACTCTGGGACAAGAAAAAAGGTAGATAAATGAATTCAGGTCTGCCATACTGTATAAAAAATTCTTTGGAAACATTAGGACTTCTGTCAGGGTGTAAATCTTCTCAGGAAGACGATGTAGAACAAAAAACATTATGGGAACTTCGTCCTTTCTCAGGAAAAAACTTCTGCTGATGTAAAATATTGATAAGGATTGTTTTTGTGCTTTAGGCCTCATTAGGCCTTATGTTTCATTCAAGAGGTGTTAAATTGTGTACATTCACCCTTTAATCACTGAATTAAAGCTTAAAATCTTCAATATCCAGCTTTAAATCTCTTTATTCTTCACTGATACTCTTTTTTTCTTCAGTGACTGTATTTGTGAATAATGCAGGTTTAATGGCATTGGAGGGTTCGAAATAGAGTTAATAACTCTGAATTGGATAAAAAAACATACTTTAAACCCATCTCAGGAATCTTTCCTGCTATCTCTGGCTCTGAAACAACTTCCTCTGTGCCACTGCACAACTTTGTCTATGACTAATGAGACAGAGTGCACCCGTAATCATTTAACACCTGCAAAACCACTAAACTTGTTAAGAAAATCCACAAGAGTGGAGGTTGGATGATGTGGAGGCCTGTGGAAAATGGAGGGGCATTAATGAAAACAATAGCTGCGGGTGGAAAAACGGTGAAAATTTCTATATAATGGTGGAGGAATGATCTGATGAAGGTCTGGTGGAGGAATGGTTGTGGACCGTCTGATCAAATCAGGTAGTAATGATCGACGGTGGAGATTCACTGATGAAATGGCTTTAAAGGGTCAGACGGGATGAATAAAATTTTTAATGTAAAACATAAAAGTTTACACTTTGGCGAAATACAAAAGAAATCGATGAAAATCAAATGAAATGGATTTTGAATGGTGGGACCAGCATGGGTGGAGGGTGATTGAGTGTGGACCGTTAGATCTCAGGAGAAGATCAACGATTAAGATCATCCGATGAAACTTTGTGAAAGTCCGATGGAAAAATATGAACGAATAATGCGATGGAACGTGGACCGTAGATCTATATAGATCAATGGTCGATACTGCATGAATAAATTTTGGAGGTAGAAGGGATAAGTGAGTGAGCGGGAGAAACGAAAGCTGTTAGATCTATAGAGATCAACAGTGGAGATCTAATCGCATCGAAGCAGGCAGGAGGTCAAAACTCCAAGGTCTGAACTTGTGATTTAGCGTGGACCGTCGGATTAAAAGGGAGATCGACGGTCAAGATTAGATCGGAGGGGAAACAATGGAATTCACATGAGCGGGGCGCAATCAAATCCTGGCTATTGGTTCTTGTGGATTCAACGGCCAGGATTGAATTGGAGGATCGCAATCGTCGGTTTAGAGGGGACACATTAAGACTTTTGTGATTGCAATTGGAGGGGTGATGCGATGGCCGTTGGATTGTTTAAAAATCAATGGTGGAGATCACAATCGGAGGGTAACAAAGGAATGTTATGGGCACACAGCAAGATTTGCGCAGACTGTTATATCTTCACAGATCGACGGTGGATATTGCACCCGCGACCAATAGAACAAATCACTCTCACATTGGAACTTTTCAGTTTACAAAGGAAAAAACCTCCCGACCAATATTTCGATTGTGATTAGCTCTGTGGGGCTTAGTGCTTGGTCTCAGCACCTGGTTATATGCAGAGAAGGGGTGGGGGCTTTGCCAAAAGGGGCTTAAGCCTATCATATGGTAAAAAGTGGGTTTTTGGCCTAAAAACAGCAATTTTAAAGGCCAAACAGTGGTTCCGGTAAGGGAATAAAGGGACTTTCTCACCCAATGAAGGGGTTCACATGGTTTGAAAACAGGAATTTGGTGGTTAGAAGACTTCGGGAGGGATTTTTAGGGTTAAAGGGGAAATTTTGAGAAGGGAAAAAGGGGTTAAAATGGGGAATTTGTAGGGATAAAAGGGAGCAAATGGGGGCTTTTTGAGCACATTTTTTTCACAAACAATGAGGCTTTCTTGATGGAAACTACAGTGAAGAGTTTTTCGAAGGAAAAAGACACAGAGAGGCTTCAAGAGTGATATTTTTTCATAGGAAATGTATCTCTTGAAGACTTAGAAACATTTTAAGCCACCTGTTTGCGCTGTCAAAAATTTATAGGTGGCTAACAGTGGCTCCACATGGGGATGGAATCTTCTTGAAGGTGTCAATAATCTCAGAAAATAATCTTCGAAGTAGGCCAGATGCCTGATCTTTTAACCATCATTTCTTCTTTTAATTAGCTGCAACAACTCATAAAGACATCATATCAGCAGAACATATTCTCCCAAACAATCTACCTACCCATCCTACAGTCCTAGCATTTTTTCTTCAAGGTGCATTTAAATTTGCAGAACTTTTCATCACTTTTTATTGAAGGCAGAAAACAAACTAATGTAATTCTGCCCTTATTTCTCCATGAGACCAAATTAAACTATTGGCCTCATAGCTTCTCTACCTAAACTAATACCTGCTAGGATTAAACTGTCTAGGAGATTTCTTTCTCTACATTCTACAACAGAAATATAAAAATAGTCAAACCAGGATTAGATAGTCTAGTTTGTTGTGGATCCATGGCATAAAAACAGCTGCACATGAACTGAACTTTGTAGAAAATTAGAACCAAAATTGTGAAGGCTTGAAATTGTGAAACTGTGAAGCATCCTTCTTTTCCTTTGTGATTCAAGTTTTGAGCTTGTTAGAGTCACTTTCTTCTTCATTTCAGCTCTGGTTTTGGTCTTGTTAGAGCTGATTCTTCTTTCTTTCTTTGCTGGTTCAGATTTTGGGCATATTATAACTAGCCTTTCCTTTTCTTTGGCTCAGGTTTTAAGCTTGTTTGAGCCATTCTTCTTGGAACTTTAGAGGTTCATGTTTGAGCATGTCTGAACCTCTCTTTCTCTTTTTTTTGAAACATTTTTCTCTTTTTATTTGAAAACAAAATACTACAATGGTATTTACAATGGAAATAAAAATTTTAAACTGGAAATCAGCAGTAGTAATGCTTAAGCATCCTGCCATTGACAGGACCCCCAAACAGATCTGTACCATCAAGTTCTTGCAAAAAAAAGGCATTTGGACCAATGGTGGATTGGATGATGTAAGTACCCTGCCACAAATTGTCAAATTTTCCATGTTTTCCTTTGTCTTCTCTCCTAGAGTCCCACTTAAGAACCTTATCTCCAATTTTGAAGTCACAAGCTTTTGTTATTTTTTCAAACAACTTCTTTATGTTTTCTTGCACTTTCAGGGCTCTGTTGTAGACTTCTTCTCTTGTCTGTTGGAGATGTATGGTTTGATTTATCCTCCTTACCATGCTGTCCTCTTCTGTCTATATTTCTTGGACCAATTTAATCACTGGTACCCCTAGGCTGGTAGGAAACACTTCCTCTATTCCATACACAAGCTGATATGGGGACATCTCAATGGATTTCTTTGTTGTCAACCTGTTAGCCCATAAAGCATGCACTAACTTGCTATGCCATGATTTCTTATTCTCTTCAAGCAGATTTTTGATGATGGTCACCAAGCTTTTTTTTTTATGATTCTGCTAACCCATTACCTTATGGGTAATAAGCAGTAGAATGACCAAGTGCGATCTGATACCTGTGACAAAAATCAATCATCTTCTTGGATCCAAAAGTAGCAACATTATCAATGATTATCTTCCTAGGGCAGCCAAATCTAGAGAGGATGCGGTCTTCAAGGAATTTAATGATAATAGAATCTGTAGCATTCCTATAAGGGATGGCCTCTATCCATTTTGTAAAGTAGTCTGTGGCTGTGAGAATCCATTTGTGTTGGGCTGAGGAAGCAGGATGGATCTCCCCTATGAAATCTAGGCCCCATTGTTGAAAGGGAACCTCAACAGTGATAGGTTGTAATGGTAAAGGGAGGAGCTTTCTTTTGCCTTCAAAAATTTGGCATTTATGGCAGGCAATTATCATTTTGTGGATGTCATTGAAAAGTGTAGGCCAGTAATAGTCAGCTCTGAGTATTTTGTTAGCAGTGGCTTTCTAGTTTAAATGGCCTACACACTCTCCTGCATGGAACTCATGTTTAATCCTCTCTGCTTCAGTTTCGGGCAGACATTTGAGCAGCAAACCATTTTCATTTTTCCAATATAAACATTCATTTAAAATGAAATAGTTTCTAGATTTTAACTTAAGGAACCTTGCCTTAGTCTTTGATAAATCAGGAGGAGCATTTAGATTTGTAAGCACATACAGGATGTTAGAATACCAAGGAGAATTTTGAAATTGTTCTTCAACAGTTGGATCAGGCAATCCTTCATGTTCATCCAAGGCATCCACCATGTTTATTTCAAGGGTTTGCAAATTAGATTCAGCCATAAGTTGCGCTAAGCCCTGACCTTTGATTAGTTTCATGGGTTTGATTTCCAGGTCATATTCTAATATTATAGCAATCCATTTTCCCCTCTTCCCATCTGGATCTTGGGAAAAAATATCTTTTACCACTATGTTAGGCATGTAGGAAATTATGTGAGAATGCAGAATATACACCCTAAAGTCTTTCAAGGCCTTTACCAAGGCATAGGCCTGTTTTTCCATTATGTTATATTTCAAGGGTGCATGCCTCAGTGCCTTGCTGAAGAAAGAAATAGGTTGCTCCTGTCCCTCTAGATTTTTCTGCACCAGAAATGCAGCCACTATATGCTCGGAGGCAAAGGAGAATATAAGGAAATCTTTTGAAAAATCAAGGCTGATTAGGGCAGGTGCCCGGTGAGTGAATGTTTGACTAATTCAAAATATTTTTTGGCTTCTACAATCCACTTAACTCCCACTCCTTTCTTAAGCATATTAGTCATATTTCTAAGGAGCTCTGCTAAATTGGGAATAAACCTCCTTAAGAAGTTGATTTTCCCAGTAAGGAGTGCAGTTCTTTTATGTTTCTCGGGTGGCTAATCTGTAGTATTCCCTCAACTCTTTTCGGGTCTATTTTAATTCCTCTTTTTGATATAATATGGCCAAGAAGCTTACCTTCTTGAAGGCCAAATATCGTCTTTTTTGGATTCAAAGATAGACCGAACCTTCTACATTTCTCAAATATTCTTCTCAGATGTTTAAGATGCTCTTCATCGCTTTTGGAATAAATTGTTATGTCGTCAAGGTAGATTACGATGAAGTGACCTATTTCCTCTTAAAAGGCTATGTCCATAGCTCGTTGGAAGGTTGCACCAGTGTTCATTAGTCCAAAAGGAATTTTCACGTACATAAAAGTGCCCCATGGAGTGGTGAAAGCTATCTTAAGTTGATCTTCTGGGAGAACTAACACTTGGTTATAACCTGAAAAACCATCTAACAGGGAGATCCTTTTTTAGCCAAATACCCTTTGTAGGATGTGTTCCATCTTGGGTGAGGGGTAATTATCTGTTACACTAAAAATTGTCACCTTGACATTTCGTTGTCCGTATGAGCTCATTAAAACTCATACATACTTCTTTTTCAAGTCTTACAACCTTTAGTCCTCATGTCAAGCCCTGAAACAGGAGGAAAAACCCTAAAAACCTCTGAAAGAATGGGTACGCATGTAACATGAAGCCTGCCTGCATTCTTGGCTTGGGTACGCAGGTAATGCATGGCTTACCTGCATTCTAGAACGCATTTTTCCTTAGGAATGCCTGTGTACCATCCTCAAAGTCAAAAAAGGTGAGAAAGTAAAGTTAAAAAGTTGGTTTGAGGTCAATTCTAGAAGGTTCTAGATGAGAATTTTTGGGGATGAGTACGCTTTGATAAGTGCATGTATCCCTCACCTTAAGGAACTAATCCCTTGATGTGAGGAGTCTATCCCTTTGAAGGAGGATTCTATCCCTTAAAAGGTGGAATCCTAACCTCCTCATCTACTCTATAAAAGGAGGCATTGGGTAGCCTCAAATGGTTAGATATTGGAGATTGAGATTTTGGAGATTGAGAATTGCAGTTCAAGATTTAGAATATTTGAGGTTAAGTGCTATTGAGATTCAGACTCAGTTAACTAAGACTTTTGGGAGGAGAGATTACATACCTCTATTCGTCTTGGTTGGAGGAGTGCAGATCTTATCAAAGTAGAGGAGACTCCTGCTTTGGACCCCGGGAAGGCTTGTGCAACATCAAGGCTCAGGTTGTAAGGTTTTCCTTATTTTGAAATTAATACAAATATACTCATTTTTCTCAATAAGCTTTCAGTTGGTGGTTTATTTCATAGATTCCTTGATCACTATGATAAGCATGGTTTATGATGATTTTTATACAGGTGCTATGTAATATTTTTCTTGTTTGTGACTGCAGGTTTACAAGAAAAAATCCTTCAAGTGCATGAGGGACAACAACGAATTCAAACAAGTGCTAGACATACGGTAAGTCTTTTACACCTATATAGAACTTCTTGTAAATCATATATGCTTAGAGAAAGATTATTTTATTTGGCTGTTTGTTGCTAGATACTTTTAGTACTAGGGAGATCGGTCTTGTCTGCAAGAACAATTTATCCGGCCAAAAAATTGGTGACTCCACTGGGGAAAGAACTTCTTGTTTTTGGTTCTCCTTTATTTTGATTTGAGGAAAAGTTTTTCCTGGTTTTTGATTGATGGATATTTGCCTAGGTAGCTTAGGTTTTCTCTGTTTTTGAAAATTTTGAAATCTTTTACGTTTTTCTTGAACTTTTCTGGGGACCACACTTTGTTCTTTTGCACAATGCGGGTAGTTTCGCACTTTCCTTGAGTGAACAATGCGGGACCGCACCTGTTACTTTTGGGAGCCTGCGGACCCTGTTAAAATTTTGGAAAAACTCTAGATTTCTTTTTTCAGTTTAGTTTAGATTTGATTTAGGATTCTTAGCATCTACCTATATCTTTATTTTTCTGTCAAAAATCTCAGGTTTCTGAATTTATTTCAACAATTTTTCATCTCATCAATCTCCATTAAGTTAATTGGGTGTTTTAGTCTCTTTTTTGAGAAATTCTTAATTTGATTTCCTTTGTTCATTACTTGGAGGTTTGTCTTAGTCTTTTCACAATTTTTCATCTTTTTTTTGCAAAAAAGATGAGTGTATGAGTGTTAATCACCTTTGAGTGTTTTTTGCTCTTTGGAACTCTCACCCAATTTTCTTGACTTGCACTTGATTGGTTCTTAGATTACATTAGAATCATCTTGTGTTTGAGAATTATCTTGCATAGATCACATTTGTATAATTAGAATTCTCATTTTCAGAATATGAATGAAAAATGTGCATAGATTACATTTGCATACTTTTCATGTGAATTGTGCATAGATTACAACTGCATAGTTTACATTCTGAAAAATCAATTGTAGATTTAGATCAGTTTCTCTGATTTGAATTTAGATGTTCTTATGCTTGTTTTAAAAACACAAAAATAAAAAATTGTTTTGGGATTGATTTGCATTAGTTTTTCTTGATGAAATTAGTGCATTAGAGAATTTGTTATATTTTCTCTTAGTAATCAATTTTTTGCATTGTTGGAAGTGAATGGAAACTCTCTCCTTACTTTAGTTAGGATTCATCGAATTGAAAAAATTACATTATCATATTCGATTGCATTCAGTTTTGGGTCAAGTCATAACACCATTGGTTTCATATCCATTTACCCTTTTGAGTAATAACAACCTAAATAACACAGTGCTTAGTTAAAATTCATCTAGAAATTTTTAAATTTTTAGGGCTCTTTCCACCAATCTAGCTCAGGATTAGTGCTTTGGAATAGGTTGTAGTTAACTTTCCAAAGCAACTAAAACAAACAAGTAGATAAATCTTGCGGTAGGAAATAAATCCAATTTTAATTGGTACAATCTGGAAGCTTCTCATAAAGAAGTCAATCACGAGATCATATCTAAACCTTTGAGACAATCAATTATATTTCATTGGGAAAGATAGAATATTTTGCGTGCATTGCAAATAGTAAACCTCGGATTAACCATTGTCGAGGAGCCTGGGGTCACTTGTCGGTAAACCTCAGATTAACCACGTCGAGGAACCTTCAAGGGGATTGAGCTTTGTTACTCTGCCCTTGCGCGTGCGATCGGATCGTAGACTGTTCCCCTAGTTATATTTGTTACTATTGGTAACCTTAGTGTCCACAAACTTAAGATTATTTCCTAAGGTGACGGTGAAGGAAAGATCTCACTGTACCTGGAGCAGACGTCGACTAGACTCACTTGGACTCTCTGGGGGGTTCTCTTCACTCGAGATGGTTTTGTGAAGAAAATTGTGCCAGTCTATTTCATTAAGCAGGTTTTCGGGGTAACTGTTCCAACCGCCCTTTCTGTATTAAATTCTACGATGTTGGATTTCATCACCAACTAGTGTTTTTAGTACGGGAAGTTACTGTTTGTGTGTGGTTTGACTCCTAGATTTGATAGCGCATGTTAATTTGTTTTTTTTACTTTTAGAGACCATAGGTGTGAATTGTGAATTTTAATTGTTAGGTGTGAATTGTGAATTGTTAATTTTAGTTTTAAATTGTTAATAAAATTCACTGAAGTTGAATATAATGGCAACTGTTCCGAAATTTACCAACCAAGGAACCCCTCTTAACGAGAATCCTAGTACTTTTCCTTGCTTTGGAAATGTTGGTCCTCCTTATATGGCTACTTTGTCATTACTTGGATTTACAATAGGTTTACTGATATGGTTATTTTCAACTTCGTTGGCCCCGAATACTCCAATTGTTCCACCTCAACCAGATGCTTCACCTCAACAGAGTTCACCATCTCAACATCACCAACCTTCTGTTGACCCTTTACCTTCTTCACCTAATATTTCTTCCTCCATTTCTTCCTCTTCACTTGGTAAAAGCCTTGACGCTAGTAACCAGGTGGCTAAGAAGAAGAAGAAAGGGAAGAAGAAGAAGAAGAAGAAGCAAGATAAGAAAGAAGTCAACCAACCAACCATGGATGTAAGTGTTAGTTGTGTTGAGGAAACCTCCAACATGCATCGTAAACCCAAATACCCTTGCAGGCTTTGTAAGGGTGACCACTTCCTTGTCAATTGTCCTGGTATTCCAAAGGTCTTGGAATTATGGTCAGAAAAATCTCATCAACTTTCCGTTGATCCATCAACCAGTGATAGTCAGGTTCCTGGGAGAAAGGGTAAAGTTAGGTTTCCTTGTAAGTTATGCAAAGGGAGTCATCAAACTCACATTTTCCCTCACATGGATGAAGCCTCAAAATTGTTGGAAAAACTTACTATTCCACAGCAAGAATTTCCAACTAGTTACCGTAAAATTTATCCCAACCTACCGTCAACTGACGAAGTGATTGATCTAATTTCAAGTACAGTCGATCCCACTCTTCCATTGGAGAGTGAAACTCATATCACTTAGGTTGATGATCCATTAGTTGATCAAGTGGTCAATTCGATTTCACATTCGGTCAATCCCATTCTCCCTGTAGAGAGTGAACTTCATACCACTCATGTTCTTCTTGTTACATCAGATTCTTCTATGCTGGGGGGAATTTTGCCTGTTTCTACAAAATCCCCTCCAAGTATTGAGGTATTTTCCTTTGATTGGAATAGACTGACAAAACCTCATCTTCCTTCCTCCATCCCTTTCCAAATCATTGTGAAAAATGGTGGTAGGGACATACACCGCACACGGGTAGATGAAGGTGCTTCTATTAGTATTTTATCCTCAACTGCTTGGAAAGCTTTGGGTTCCCCTCAGCTTGTGCCTATTACGCAGAATCTAAAAGCTTTTAACAGAACCATTAGTGAACCTTTAGGGATCCTTCCTAAGTTTTCTATTACTTTGGAAGGTTAAACTGTCTGTATTGATCTTATGGTAGTTCGGGGCCCTCTGGATTTCAATTTACTCCTTGGGCGAGACTATGTCTATGCAATGAAAGCTGTAGTATCGACACTCTTTCGCGTGATGTCTTTCCCTCAAAATGGAAATATTGTGACTGTAGACCAGCTTTCATTCCCTAGTCTTGATTCGACTACCAATAATCTGACATCCCTGAATGTTCCTCATACGCAAGTGGTATCTACCCCTCCACGGGTTAATTATGTGGCAACTAGTCCCATGTTTTCAGTTACCGATGTAAGTGAGCCTCTCACTGTTTGCTCGTCTTCCTTTGACTTAGATTCGGTAATTGACATGGAAAACTCTATGGGATTACTTGAACGCGATGTTCTTATCCCTTTTGAGTCCCTTGACATGCGTTCCTTCCAAGGAATTTTTCTTCCATCTGATGAAGACCTCTTGGAAGCCATGATCAAGGTGTTTGCATTGACATGTCTTTCTTCCAGTTGGAAGCCATGATCAAATTTCCGAGGATAGTTCCTTTTGCTGTGTCAACCTCGTTAAAAAATGAATCAGTTGGTCTGAGGATAGTTCCTTTTACTGTGTCAACCTCGTTAAAAAATGAATCAGTAGTTTCTGAGGATAGTTCCTTTTACTATGTCAACCTCGTTAAAAAATGAATCAGTGGATGGTGAGGAGAGTTCCTTTTACTGTGTCAACCCCGTTAAAAAATGAATCAGTTGGCGATGAGGACAGTTCTTTTCCTATGTCAACCTCATTAAAAAATGAATCAGTAGGTAGATTTTAGAGAGTAGATTGATAGATTAAAAATAAGTATTTTATGAGGATGGTTCCTATTATTGAGTCAACCTCGTTAAAAAATGAATCAGGTATGAGGACAGTTCTTTTCCTGTGTCAACCTCATTAAAAAATGAATCAATTGGTCAGAGGATAGTTCCTGTTACTAAGTCAACCTCATTAAAAAATGAATTAGGTATGAGGACAGTTATTTTCCTGTGTCAACCTCATTAAAAAATGAATCAGTAGGTTATATAGGTAGATTGTAGAAAGTAGATACGAGGATAGTTTTTTTTATGGTGTCAACCTCGTTACAAATATGAAACATGTAGAAGAGGAAAGTTCCTTTTACTGTGTCAACCTCGTTAAAAAATGAAACACGTTGCCATGAGCATAGTTATTTTCCTGTGTCAAGCTCATTAAAAAAATGAAACAAATCCTCCCCTAATTGAGTCGAGTCTTTGACTAGATCTCGTAAATGTTAAGTCCTATATTTAGGTTAGTTATTTCAGTTTTTTGCATAAGCTTCTTACAGTTTTAGGTCAGTTCTTTCATATGATCTCGTAAATGAACCTTCATTCCATCCAGCTATTAATTACCATCAGTGTACTTAGTTGAATGAAATGAAGCTGGGGGGCATGCACTCTAGAATTTACGCTTGGGGGCATCAAGCAAAGTTTTCTCTCTGTTTCAAGCTTGTGTAAAAATGAAACCACTCTAAAGCATAGTTTTTCTCTGTTTCAAGATTTTGTAAAAATGAAACCTATCTTGACTCAATTTCGGTTATTTTCAAGACTCGTTAAACTCATGAAAATCTCTAGATTATTTTGCTATCTTTCATTCTCGTAAAACACATGAAAATGCCGAGTTATTTCTGTCTTTTCCTGCTCCTAAATTAAATTGAAAGTCGGCCACAGGAGTACATTTTTATCCCTTTTTCGAACTCATTATAACTTACGAAAAAGTGAAAACCATGAGTAAATTTTAATCCCTTTTTCGAACTCGTTAAAATTTACAGAAAAAGTGAAACTACTGAGTATACTTTTATCACTTTTTCGGACACTTTAAAACTTACAAAAAAGTGAAAACCATGAGTACATTTTTGTCCCCTTTTCGAACTCGTTAAAACTTACGAAAAAGTGATATCTGGAGTTCTCTTTTAAGCCCTTTTCAGACTCTAAACATGAAAACATTGCCGAGTACTTGACTATTCGAACTCGTTAAAGGAAATGAACAGTCGTCCCTTCAGTATAAGTTTACCCCTTTTCCGGACTGAAATTGACTGTTTACGAAAAGGTCATACGTTGACTAATTACGGTCAATAGAGTTCTCTCCCGCATTATTTTATCCTTTTTCGAGCTCGAGAGACTAAATTTACGAAAAAGTACACCCATGAAGTTTTCTTAAGTTTTTTCTTATGACTCCCTAAAATTGAAAAACATCGAGTTTCTCCTATACTGGACTCGTTAAAAACTTAACAGTAAAGGACCTGTTCAATTTTAAACAGGAAAGAGCCACTCCTTCTTAGGGTTCGAATCTTAAACTAAGTTGGACTCATCCAAAGGATGAGCTTATAAACAAGCAAATGTTATCCTCCTCAAGCTTGTCAAAAATAAAGAGGTACTTGCCAAAAATGGTGGGAAAAAGAGAGAAAAACGAACCTGTTTGTTACATTTTGATTATTTGAAAAGCCGTTAACCACTATTGAACACGACAATTTTGTTCACTTTGGTTGGGAAATCCTTTGCCTAACAGTTAATCAAACCATTTTGAAAGTCTTCAGCCAGTTTCTGGGTATTAGCTTTGGGTCAAATGTCACCAAGCCATCTACAGTTTCGTTATGTGTTCAAGAGGACAGTTCAAACAAACCATTCATTTGCAAAATATTTGTCTTCCATTTTGACCATCCCTGAGTGAGTCCTTGCCAATATATTTCTTCAAAAATTGATCTATGATTTCGTGTTGTGGGCTTGCCTACGATGGATCACTTTTTATCGACGACAACTCATTATCTAGGAAGTTGATCCAGAAATCGTCAGTACCTTGAAATCTACATCGCTCAATGGCAGGTTTCTCGCCTTCGACGACATGTTGCATCATTGACCTTCGATCGAATGATTTCGTGACATGTTCGACTTTAGCTCATTCATTCACATTTCATGGATTATACTGAGTACTTTGAGAGCCATTGACATTACTGGTGGTTTCTCTCACACTTGTTAACAGTTCGCATTATTGACTAGTAATCAAGTGGTTTCTACCATGTTCGACTTTGACACATTTATTCACATGGATAGAATTGTACTGGTTCGTGAAATGGAAATCAAGACCCTGGATCTCATTTCTACCATCTAGGCTGTGAGTAATTTTTGTTATTCATTATGCAGTAGACTATTCATTACAGATGGCTGCATCCATGTTGTGTCTACAATATTGATGTAATATTAAAATAATTTATGTATCAGAACAAGCTTTTTATCTAAGTATGGGAATGCCTACCTCAGCGATGATATGATTACATATATATATTTTGCATTGAATTTTTTTACAGGTTCCGACTGGGGTGTCCACAGGATGATCCTTGAAGTGATAAAGTACTTCACTCTTCATATATGACAAACTTCATCTTCATCTATTCTAGACTTCGCACTTTAGGGGGTAATCTGTTACACTAAAAATTGTCACCTTGACATTTTGTTGTCCGTATGAGCTCATTAACACTCATACATACTTCCTTTGCAAGTCTTACAACCTTTACTCCTCATGTCAAGCCCTGAAACAGGAGGAAAAACCCTAAAAACCTCTGAAAGAATGGGTACGCATGTAACATGAAGCCTGCCTACGTTCCTAGCTTGGGTATGCAGGTAATGCATGGCTTACCTACGTTCTAGTACGCAGTTTTCCTTAGGAATGCCTACGTACCCTCCTCAAAGTCAAAAAAGGTGAGAAAGTAAAGTTAAAAAGTTGGTTTGAGGTCAATTCTAGAAGTTTCTAGATGAGAATTTTTGGGGATGAGTACGCTTTGATAAGGTGCATGTATCCCTCACCTTAAGGAACTAATCCCTTGATGTGAGGAGTCTATCCCTTTGAAGGAGGATTCTATCCCTTAAAAGGTGGAATCCTAACCTCCTCATCTGCTCTATAAAAGGAGGCATTGGGTAGCCTCAAATGGTTAGATATTGGAGATTGAGATTTTGGAGATTGAGAATTGGAGTTCATGCTTTAGAATATTTGAGGTTAAGTGTTGTTGAGATTCAGACTCAGTTAATTAAGACTTTTGGGAGGAGATATTACATACCTCTATTCGTCTTGGTTGGAGGAGTGCAGAGCTTATCAAAGTAGAGGAGACTCCTGCTTCAGACCCCAGGAAGGCCTGTGCAACATCAAGGCTCAGGTTGTAAGTTTTTCCTTCTTTTGAAGTTAATACAAATATACTCATTTTTCTCAATAAGCTTTCAGTTGATGGTTTATTTCATAGATTCCTTGATCACTATGATAAGCATGGTTTATGATGATTTCTATACAGGTGCTATGTAATATTTTTCTTGTTTGTGATTGCAGGTTTACGAGGAAAACTCCTTCAAGTGCACAAGGGACAACAACGACTTAAAACAAGCACTAGACATATGGTAAGTCTTTTACACCTCCATAGAAATTCTTGTAAATCATATATTCTTAGAGAAATATCAGTTTATTTGGATGTTTGTTGCTAGATACTTTTAGTACTAGGGAGATCGGTCTTGTCTGCAAGAACAATTTATCTGGCCAACATTATCTTTAAGTGAAGCTCTATTAAGATTTCTAAAATCAATGCACAGTCTGATCTCACCTGTCTTTTTCCTCATAGCTACAAGATTTGAGACCGCATCGGAAAACCTCATAGGCACGATGATTCCTGCCTCATACATCTTCTTGATTTCCTTTTCAACTAGAGGCAGTTGTTTTGGGTTAATTCTGCACAATTTTTGCCTAAAGGGTTTTTGGTTTTCTCTCAAGGGGATCTTGTGTTGGATGATTTCCGCATTGTAGGCCTTTAAGTCCTCATAGCTCCAGGCAAAAACATAAATAAAATCTTTAAACAAGTCAATATATTTCTTTTTCATGTCTATTGGCAAGGACTTAGCTAGTTTTATCATCTTAGGCTTATCTTCAGTGCCTATGTTGCATTCCTTGACATCAGACTCTATGTGTTCTATAGTGGGTTTTTTTTCTACATCGTCGAAATCAAAAAGGTCCTCTAGGGGAGCTAGTCCTCTAGGTATATTCTTATCCTTGGACTGCAGCACCTCTATTTCTTCCTTTTCTGCATTCTTGTACTCTTCGGTTTAAGTTCCAAGTTCTTTCGTTAACATGTTTATTTCTACATTGTGGGGTGATTTTTCTTCATCAAGGGGCTCTTTGCTCAGGCAGCTTTCATCGTATTTAGAATCTGAATCAGAGAATTCAAACTCGTTCCTGCCAAGTAGGAAATCCTCTATCTGCTTTTTGCCCTCAAAAACCTGCCAATATTTCTCATTATCTGGCACTGTAGGTCTATATTTAGTTTGAATGATGATTTGTTTGTCACTAGGTGATTTCTGATATGAACTAGCTATGCAAGCTAATCCATTTGCAACAATTTTCTGACTCCTAGGAACAAACACCAGTTCATACTCTACAAAGGTTTTCAGTAAATCCATGGCATCGTTTCTGTATGCCCTCAATCTAGGGTGCTTCGCAGTGTACTCTCCATTAACTTGTTTGATGACTAACTCAAAGTCTCCATGGACTGCTATCCTTCGATCTCCTAGTTTTTTCAATAAGTTTAGTCCTAGGATGAGAGCCTCGTACTCCGCAATATTGTTAGTGCACTTAAAATCTAGCTTGAAAGCATGACTTTCAGCATAGTTACTCTCAATATTATGTAACCACACTCCAGCTCCTGCATTCTTTCTAGTGCAAGACCCATCAAATTCCATCCTCTATAAGGGATGGTTTTCAAGTTTATCATCGTTTTCATCCCTAATGCTGGGTTCACCATTATGTTGTATTATGGGGTCTGCACCAGGCTATGAAGTGTTTTGTTCTTCAGGGTTTGCATGGAGTTCAAATTGCTGAGTAATTTTCTATTTGCAGTCTTGGTCTTGTTCACTCTGAGTTTCTGATTCAATGCATTGTTCTAATGTTTCTCCCTCGTTTTCCTCTATATCTAGAGTGGCCATTATGTCAAAATATATGGGCTCTACTCTATTGTTTGCATCTCTGTCTTCTAGCTCTGGTTCATCTGTAAATTTGTCGTTGCAAAGGATAAAAGAGTCCAGATCTGTATGGATAGAGTACAGAGGTGCATTTTCAGGTTTTTTAGGGCTGCTAACCATAAACTTCATTTTTTCCTCTCTATACAATCTCCTAAGATGGCTAAAGACAGGGATTGTGGCATATGACCCATCCATCTGCATTGTACCTTGCAGCTTGGCACCCCATGACCTTGAAAACAACATGCCATACCTAGGTGGCACATCTGCCACTACAACATCCATAACCATACACTTGGCTGGGATCTGGGTTAGGTTCACACAGAGATCTTTGATTAAGCCAAGGCATTTCACTCTGCTAGAGTCAAATGAATATAAATCCTTATAAGGTCATGTTATCTCTAGGCCTAGCTTCTCCATAATTACCTTATGCATAAGGTTGTGTGAAGCCCCGGAATCATGCATTGCATTGTGAAGGATTTTGTCATGGATATTGAGGCTGATATAAAAAGGAGGTACTACCCCTTCCTGAAACTTACCTTCTATCTTTGGACCAAACAGAAGGGTTGTTTGAACATGACTTAAATTGACAGTGTCACTGTTTTCTCCTAGATTTAGAGCTTTCAAAATTTGGCCTTTATATATATCTTGAGTAGCTAGCTCAGTGAGAGGAACATAAATCTTGATTTTGGCTATCTCACTTTCTAAATTGAAAGGAGATTGACTCTTTGAAAGGCTTAATTCTGTTCTATTGGCCACCATTTTATTGGCATAATCAGCTTGTTGATTCTTAGTATGTACAATGTTTGAAGTTTTTTTATCAGGAGCATTAGCTGCAATGCTAGTGCTGCTAGTTTGTTGACTTTTTTTATCAGTATTTTGGCTTTCCTTTCCTTTGTTTTTCCCAGAACTCCCATCTGTTGATTTGTTACTTTCAGCAGTCACTTTAGGATTTTTCTCAGGTCTTTCCTTGATGGTAATCTCAGATGCCTTTGGTTTGGAAGTATCTAAGCTCTTTTTTCTCTTGATTTCATATTGTTCTCTGACCTGCATGATGGCATTTTCAAATCCTAACCTATAATCCTCAGATTCTAATCCTTCCTCATCCCAATGTGAGTATGAGGTCTGATTATTTTCTGTGGAAAAGGTGTGGACTTGGTTATCTATTTCCACCATGTTTATTATGTTTCCTTCAGACTCTTCTATTATCCCCTCATCTTCATCAAGGAAGTTCTCTTGAAATGGGGGTATGATTTGTTGATCAGAGTCTCTCTGTCTGTTTGGGGGATTGTTTCTCCTATAGCTCTGGTTTTGGTGCTGACTTTGACTTCTGTTATGATTACTGACTGTGACAACCATTTTCTCCATAATTTTCTCTAGCCTTTCCATGTTTTTGGCTAGACTGTCATATTTGGGATCAGATGTGGAAGCTGATGTGTCATCCCTGTATGTCACCTTCTTCTCAGTTCTCATTCTAGCTCTTTTTTCAATCAGGTTTGCCTCTACGCTCACTGCCCCCTTTTGCATATCTTCCAAAGTGTTATAATATCTCTCCCTAAGTTGATAGGCCATGTCATCATCAAAGCCTTCAGGGTATTTCACCAAGGTCATTCCTTGGGGAGGTTTCATGTGTGGAGGAAGAGCATTGTAAACACTGTTAAACCTTGTAGAATAGTCATGGACACTCTCTCCTATATTTATTTTGAGATTCTTGTATTTTGCTAAGATTTGAAGACGGTTAGCCTTGACTTCCCATTTGTTTATAAAGGTTTGATGCAAGGATGGAAGGTCATTGATACTATTAGGAGGTAGCCATTTAAACCATTTTTTCACCTCTCCTCCTAAACTCTGGGCAAAGATCCTCATATTAATGGTTTCATCTTCAATTTCCATGTAGTCAAAGGCATCTTCCATTCTGTCCACATGATGTTGGGCAGTGGTAGACTCTTTTCCCGTGAAATGAGGGATTTTTTATTGATAATCATTTGGTGGTGGAGCCAAAGGTTGTGGTAACACCAATGGTGCATACCATGCTACCACGATGATGTTCTGAGGAGGTAAAGGATTGGCTTGAGTAGCAGGTATATGGATGATAGAAATGTTAGGACCAGCAGAAAACTGTTGAGCATATCTGGGGTGAGAGAGACCCAAGTTTTGGATAGAATGAATATCAGGGAGTGTAGATCGTGGGGTTTCTCTATCTCTAATGTGTTGACCACTGTGAGATGGTGAACTTCGAGGCTCTAATTCAGTCTAGTCTTTAGCACTGAATGACTGTGTTCTTGGTAACTAGCTGGATGAATCAAAGTCAAATTGAGTGTCTAATAGAGCTGAAAAGTTTCCAGGGGCTGAATTAGCTCTATTAATGTTTCTGGAAATAGTTGATTTTCTAGGGTTGGGATATTTTCTAAGAATTCTCTCAGGGTTGTCAACTATTTCAGGTGAGTTTGGGTTAGGATAAGCTCTTGTATAAACTGTTCTAGAATGCAGTATGTCTGTCTCTTAACAAAGAAGCTTTACCCTATGTGTTTCTTCTAATATGGATGATGTTGTAATAAAATCTGGTCCCCCGGTGGAGTCTTGTGAAAACCAAGATAATCAGCAGACCTACTAATCACCAGTGGAGTCTTTTAATCATTAAGGGACTGTGGAGTCGCCAGGTGGAAGGTTTAGGATGTTTCAAGGATGTTTACTGTCCACCACTGTGATGTAACTACCAAAATCAGGATAAAATGGTCTTAGTTCCCCAGTGGAGTCGTCGTTATGTTGGTGACGACAATGGGACACCAGACTAGGTGGTAGCAGTTAAAGGCACTCAGATTCTCCCCAGCGGAGTCGCCATTATGTTCGGGTTCCTATGTTTTGGAAAGTTTGGCAATACCAAAAGATAAGACAACATCAAAACCACTTGGGACCTCAAGATCTAGCCCTCCTGGGTCCAGAGAGGGATCTCTCTATAAAATTCAAAGATAGATATGTATTAGGCTAGTTATAGGCACAAGGGTTGTTGTTTGTTTGATTTGTTTGTTTGGTTGTTGGGAAACATGAAGGAAAGGTTCACTGTAAGACAAAGAAATGTGCAGAAAGGATTTTGGCAAAGGGGGAATAATTTAGAGAACACTTGAGACCATTGGGAAATGGAGTCATCAAAGGGTTTACTTGCAATTCAGTATCTAAGGCTTTCAATTGGGCTAGTCATCTAAAAAAGAGGATCTTTTTGAAGATGATAGTGAGATGAAATGATAAGGAATGAAGGTGAATAACAAGGAAACCTTCCGAGGTGGCTACCTATGAGCTGACCTAGGGACAGGATGTCCCTTAACCGTCTATGATCAACTTCCTAAAGAGGCTAACTCTTCAGACAATGGAAAAAATTGAAGATTTAACACAAAGGTGAGGCCTGAAGATCAGAGAAAGGCTTTGAACTTTCAATGCTTTGAAATTCAACTTAAGGGAACTTAGAAAGGTTTAAAAGTTATAAAAGGACCCTAGTGAGACAGAATCAACTCCAATCTCCCAGTGTCCCAATTCCTTCAATTAAAACCAGACAAGAACATCGAATAATTGACTTTGGAATTCACACATCAGCAAGCAGTGATAACCAATTACTATACTGGTTAAATAGCCTATAATTAGTTCTTAGATTGCACAATTAGTAGAAAACATCAAAGATAAGAAGAGCAGGAAGCATTAGGGTTCCATACAAGGGCATATCCTAAACCAGTTTACTGATTCTTATCAGAGAAGTGAAATATGATGAATTACAAAAGGAAAACAGAGACAAAGGTAGAACACATCACCGTTGCTTTAAATCAGGATCCAAAAGAAATCGCTTGTCGTATTAAAGAGAAACACCGGTCATATACAACATTGTCCAACAGCTTGATATTCAATTTGAAATCATCTCCTCAGCCTATTTTAAAATTATGCACACAAAACTATATCTCAAGAGAAACAACTTAAAATCCACGGTTATCTGAACAACAACCTTTACAATATATTCTCCAAGAGATTTATAGCTGAAAAAGAGGCAGAGGAGGTAGATGAAGTTTTAATGAAACATTTAAAACAGAGGAAGAAGAGCACTCAAGGCCCATTATATTTTAATATCATTGCATTGACTCTTGGTACTCTTGGATGAAAGAGTGGTCTTCGATAGGCTGATCATAACTCCAGGTATGTTCTTTGATGTACTTTTCAGCTGTAGTACTCTGAATTACTCTAGGACAAGAAAAAAAAGCATATAAATGACTTAAGTTCTACCATAATGTGTAACAAATGCTCTGGAAACATTAGGACTTCTGTCAGGGTGGAAATTTTCTCAAGAACGCGATGTAGAAAAAAAAAATTATGGGAACTTCGTCCTTTCTCGGGAAAAAACTTCTGCTGATGTGAAATATTGATAAGGAATTTTTTTGTGCTTTAGGCCTCATTAGGCCTTCTATTTCGTTCATGAGGTCTTCAATCTTGTACATTCGCCATTTAGTCACTGAATTAAAGCTTAAAATCTTCAATAACCGGCTTTAAATCTCTTAATTCTTCACTGATACGCTTTGCCGCTTCAGTGACTATCTTTGTGAATACTACAGGTTTAATGGCACTGGAGGGTTCGAAACAAAGTTAATAACTTTGAATTGGATTAAAAACATACTTTAAAACCCTCTCAAGAATATTTCCTGCTATCTCTGGCTCTGAAACAGCTTCCTCTACGCCACTACACAACTCTGTCTGTGAATAATGAGACAGAGCGCACCCATAATCCTTTAACACCTGAAAAACCACTAAAATTGTTAAGAAAATCCACGGGAGTAGAGGTTGGATGATGTGGAGGCTTGTGTAAAATGGAGGGGCATCAATGAAAACAGTAGTTGTGGGTGGAAAAATGGTGAAAACATTTGTATAATGGTGGAGGAATGATCTGATGAAGGTCTGGTGGAGGAATGGTTGTGGACCGTCTGATAAAATTAGGTATTATTGATCGATGGTGGAGATTCACTGATGAAATGGCTTTAGAGGGTTAAACGGGATGAATAAACTTTTTAATGTAAAACATAAAAGTTTACACATTGGTGAAATACAAAGGAAATCGATGAAAATCAAATGAAATGGATTTTGAATGGTGGGACCGGCATGGCCGGAGGGCGATTGAGTGTGGACCGTTAGATCTCAGGAGGAGATCAACGGTTGAGATCATCTGATGCAACTTTTTGAAAGTCTGATGGAAAAATATGAACAAATAATGAAATGGAACGTGGACCGTAGATCTATATAGATCAATGGTCGAGACTGCATGAAGAACTTTCGGAGGCAAAAGGGGTAAGTGAGTGAGCAGGAGAAACGAGAGCTGTTAGATCTATAGAGATCAACGGTGGAGATCTAATCGCATCGGAGCAGGCAGGAGGTCAAAACTCCGAGGTCTAAACTTGCGATTTAGTGCGGACCGTCGAATCAGAAGGGAGATCGATGGTAGAGATTATGTCGGAGAAAAAACGACAGAATGCACATGAGAGGGGCATGATCGAATCCTGGTCGTTGGTTCTTGTGGATTCAACGGCCAGGATTGAATCGGAGGATCGCAATCGACGGGTCAGAGGGGACACATTAAGACTTTTGTGATTGCGATTGGAGCGGTGATGCGATGGCCGTTGGATTGTTTAAAAATTAACGGTGGAGATCATAATCAAAGGGTAAAAAAGGAATGTTATGGGTGTGCAGCGAGATTTGCACGGACCGTTAGATCTTCACAGATCGATGGTGGATATTGCACTCACGGCCAATAGAATAAATCACTCTCGCATCGGAACTTTTCATTTTACAAAGGAAAAACGCTCCCGACCAATATTCCGATTGCGATTAGCTCTGTGGGGCTTAGTGCTTGGTCTCAGCGCCTGGTTATATGCGAAGAAAGGGCTGGGGATTTTCCAAAAGGGGCATAGGCCTATCATATGGTAAAAAGTGGGTTTTTGGCCTAAAAACAACATTTTTAAAGGCTAAACAGTGGTTCCGGTAAGGGAATAAAGGGATTTTCTCACCCAATGAAGGGGTTCACATGGTTTGAAAAGAGGAATTTGATGGTTAGAAGACTTGGTGAGGGATTTTGAGGGTTAAAGGGAAAATTTTGAGAAGGGAAAAAGGGGTTAAAATGGCGAATTTGCAGGGATAAAAGGGAGCAAATGGGGGCTTTCTGAGCACAATTTTATCACAAACAATGAGGCTTTCTTGATGGAAACAACAGTGAAGATTTTTTCGAAAGAAAAAGACACAGAGGCTTCAAGAGTGATATGTTTCAGAGGAAATTTGTCTCTTGAAGACTTAGAAACATTTTAAGCCACATGCTTGCTCTGTCAAAAATTTATAGGTGGGTAACAGTTCCAAAGGTGAAAAATAAACTTTGTCAAGGTTATAAACACCTGTGGGCAACAGAGCTCTTCTGATGGTATTGGAGTCATATTTTTCACAAATCAATAGTAATTATAAACCCTTTTCTTATATATTTATCTTGATTTCAAATGAGATTATGCTCCTAAACCCTTTTTTTTGAACCTCTTACACATGAAATATTGTTTAAAAATCAATCATAATGGTTCAAGTGAATAATGACCGCATAAGAATTTTTACTTATGGCAGCTGTCCTCTTCCCTATTTTCGCATCATTCCATAGCATTTCCATATCTATTCACGATTTTCATCATAAGCCTCGATTTCAGTAATTCAATACTTTTTGTGATCATGTCATGGATATGTATGCCTTTATATATTATACGATTGTCGTCCAGTACATTGCTCCTTCATTTTCCCAGTCGAGGACGACCTATCACATTTCAGGGGGGCACGAGTGACTTCCAAAATACGCTTGCATACGTGTCAATTCCTTATTTTCATCAGATCCCAGAAGTAGCAAGTTTAATGGTATTGATATTTTTCGATATGCACGAGTTGTTGTTCAATTTCCATTTCTGTGTATTGCTATGAAAAATTAGTAGTGTGCAGAGCTTAGGTGAAATGGGAGGTCGACTAGTACGCAGCGAACCACAAGTACTAATAGTTTCCGACGTTGCACGAGAAATCTTGGTAAGAGCAGGATGGATTACCTACCTTACACGACTACAACAACCCCATGAAACTGTGTGTTAGGTAAATTGACTTGTGATTATAGTCAAGTTTGACTGATTTAAACAATGATGGTTTTGGGGCACATGGTATTGTGCACCCATGGTTTTTAAGCTCATGGTATTGCATGTAATGGAGCCTATAAAAGGTTCAAAGGACTTCATTGTAATGTAAGGCCTAGACCTGCTATGGCATGCGTATCCCTGGGTAATCACTGGTAAAGTCTGGGTTAGACCTAGGTGATAGGGGGGATGTCAAGTTAACAATTACCCTGGGTAAAAATTTGAGGGGGAAAGAGCTAGAGTGAGCGGGGTTGTCTCACTTAGCAAGTTTGGCTAGATTTAGTCAAGGAACCCCAAGTCAAGTTTAAGGGGGGAATGTTAGGTAAATTGACTTGTGATTATAGTCAAGTTTGACTGATTTAAACAATGATGGTTTTTGGGCACATGGTATTGTACACCCATGGTTTTTAAGCTCATGGTATTGCATGTAATGGAGCCTATAAAAGGCTCAAAGGACTTCATTGTAATGTAAGGCCTCGAGGTGAGCGGTGAAGGCTCACTTGGCTGGATTGGTCAGGGTTTTGGCCAATGCTTAATGAAATTTCATTAATATGGGTTTTCCCCAGAGTTTGGGGGTTTTCCCTGTTAAACATATTTGTTTATGTTTATGATTTGTTGTTGGTTATGATTAATTATTCCTCTCAGTAATTATTTATATTCTCCAGTAAATGTTTCTTCATTGTGGCCATCGATTTTTTGTAGAATTTGCAGGAGGATAATTCCATAGTAAGAGGAAGGCGAATAATAGTAATGGATGTAGTAATTGCTGAGGTATCTGGACTACCAGCAGTTGGACCCATATGGACCCATAAAAAATTAAGACTTCAAGAGGCCATAACCATCTTTCGGGATGAAGGACAAAACCTGACCGTCAAAGTAAAAGGAGTCCAGCCAACAACTCTGGGAGAACCATGGGCGGAACTAGCTAGAGTAGTGCAAAGCTACATTACATGCGATGGGAGAAGAATGTGGTAAGACCACACAACCTGAAATTAATAGCAGTACTAAAACAGAAATGTGTTGTAAATGTTCCTGCATATTTAAATTTTTTACTGCATGATGCTGCTCGAAGCATAAGGAAATCCCATTATACAAGAATGGTAGTAAGCCACTATTTTTTAATTCGATTAATAGTTAGTTATAGTCTTGCTTAGCAACAGACTAGCTGGGAGGAATTGGTATTTTTAATAGATGGGGGAATAGCCTTACCTGCCCCGAAACAAAAAAGAACCACCAGCACAACAAATAGACCTCTAAGACGCAGACAGTCCTCTAGATTGAGAAGAAGTATGGGAATGTTGGGAAGCCTCTAGGGTAGCAGCAGCCAACCCTTAGAATTACATAGTTCTGGAGATGAGCAACCCCCGCAACCTGAAGGAGGAGAAAACCAAGAAGAAGAAGAAACTGAGCACACCAGTGAAGAAGAAAGGGAGGAAGCGGAACCTCCTGTAACCTCCAGCACAAGTCCACCACAGAGGCCATTGTAGGAGGATGAATTGGCCCAAATTTTGACCAATATGAGTGAGTATATCCAACCCCAGAGTTCGCTCAGCCTCAATATTGAGGCAGAGAAATCACAGGAACACTCTGTCCATAGCAAGGATACATCCAAGGAAATGCATGATGAGGAAGAGGCAGAAGCACAAGCCCCTCAGGAAGTGGCAGATCAAACTAGGGTTACCTCCCCTGAGAAACCTAGTCAAGATAACGCGAACACTGAAGAAGTGTTCCAAACAGAGAATATGGAAACAAGCCAGGGCAAGGGCACAGACTCTGAAGAACAAAACCCAACTGAGCAGCCAAGTCTAGAAAAGGAAACAGATGCTCCTCCCAAGAAGAAGAAGAAGAAGACAAATGAAATTAAGAGGCTGCGAAAGGAACAACAAAAGCTACTAAAATTAGTAAAACAACTTAGACAGAAGATAAGGGTCCTGAAAAGGGGGAAAATCTCTAAAAGAACCCCAAAAACACAGACTGTAGGAACTCGATATCGTAAGAAGGAAAACCAGGAAGATATTAAACCCAAAAGTGTTTTGATGGACAATGACCCTGGTATAGAAAAACTTCAAGAGGATCTAGCACAAGCTTAGCAGGCTAGAGAAAAGCTCGAAGAAGGGACTATTCCTAAGAATAAATACCAAGAGTTACAGCAGCAATTAAGGGACATCAATGCATTAGAGGCAGAAGCCTTCGATAAATGCTGGAAGGCACAAGAACAATTTGAAAGGGCAAGGAATATACTAAAAATAGTCAGGATTCAAATGGATACTCTCCGTTCTCTATATACAGACATTCTAGCATGTAGGTCCCCTCCCAAAAATTATGCTTTGTTTTTGTTAGAAAGATATTTTCAGTTAAAAATTAAGGTTGTTAAGGCAGGGAAACCTATAGAATTAAAAACTATTGATTATTTTATAAACTGTTGTAAACTCTATGGAGTAAAAGCTCAGTGATTACTCTGTGAATTTTATTTGCATAATCTTATATTGGAAGAGGAAAGGGAGAATAATCCCAGTGCTTTTTTGGGTGATGTCCAGTATCAAGCATTCATTTCGTTTGTTGTTAACCAGTTAAAATGGTTCAAGGCCTATAACACTTTTTAGAGACAAGAAAATAGGTTAGACCTTTAGGTTAGGGGTGAACCGAGACACCCATTACAACTGTGGGCTAAGAAGAAAACCTTAATGAAAAAGGAGGGTGTGATCCATACATTGGGACCCATCCACAAAGCAATTTTCCAGCAAGGGGTAGAATATTTTTTGTCCATCAAAGACCAGGCCATAGTAGAAGTTAAACTCTGATGGAATATTTCCAATCGGAATATTCAGGACAGAGACCCATTCAATTACAAAAATTTTAAGTTAGTTGCCGACAACCTGGTTACCTATAGTAACCTCATCTTGAGGGAAGGCACGTATTGGCTAGGTTGTATATTTCGAAGCCCTATTATCTGGTATCCTGCAGCAGGATATAAGGCCATATATGAATTACCTGAAGGGCATAAAGGGTATATTTTTGAAGTTTTAGCTGCAAATCATGGTTTTAGACCACTTCACGAAAATTCTTCTCCAACCTATTCTCTAACTACTTTGCATGTAAATTACATGGTTTTCATGAGTGCATGAAAAGGGGTAAGCAGTGGTGTGTTAAGCGATGGAAAAGGTATGAATTTTCCATTTATTTGTTTATCTTTTTCTTTAATCATAACTCCTTTATATTATAAAATGGTAATATATCAAATAATTATAGTAGAATTAAGGATATTAGTGATCGTTGCAAATTGATTAAATATTGTCTTTTCTTCTATACAGAAAATATAAGAAATGGAAAGCCACCATTCGGGAGGAAAAGACAAAGTAGAAGCAACTTTTGTCCCTTTGCCAGGATGCCATATCCAGACAAGAAGATTGAGATCGGAATGCACAATCAAGGAAAGGAAATTAAAAGCATGGCATCAGCATGAGAAGACAAAAATATGACTGGAGATATAAGATAGAGCAAATCCCTCAGGATCTTTTGATCCTAAGGGATCGCTACCTCAAAGCTTATCTATATTATTGTTTTGTCCACCTAGATGTTATAAAAGGACATTGCTTGTAGAAATCAAGGGGAGAGCATGTATTGCCATTATTCAGATTTACCTTTTGTGTTTTCACTTTGAACATTGACTCTCATTGGTTAAAACAAAGTGTGATTTCTTGTAAACTTCTTTACACATGATTAATATGCAATTCGGTTGTTGATCCATTATTTGATATTGGAGTAGTTCGGTAGTGCTTCAATAGCGACAAAGGGCCCAGCTCTGGTGGATCCACTTGCTATTTGTACCATTACTTTACAATTCCAATCGTGTGATGGTTTTCTTTAGTTTTCATTTCCCTTAATCGCATTGTGTTACAGTTCCCTATTTTATAGTTTACTGTTTCAATATTTTATGAAATAGTTTTATTGCATAAGCTGTGATTGAACCGCATTGTTGTTCCCTTCCACCATAACAAGATTAATATCCTTTGCAACTTATATTGTTATGCTATTCATTTCAAATATAAAGCTTCATTGTTCACTTCAGATTTTGCTGTTCATTTCTATTAAATAGCTTTGTTTTTCATTCCTACTAAATAAGCTTCGTTGTTCATCTCTTTCCTGCAATTATTTGGTTTTGCTTTAGAATATTATTGCAGTGAGCGTGTTTATTCCATTTCCATTAGCAGCATTATTAATTTAACTCAGTTATCATTTCCAATTAGTTGTTTTGGTGTGGAGTGCAAGGTCAACAACTGTAAAGGACATTGGCTATTACTATCTAAGTTCTCAGATTGAGGATCTTGTTTATGTTTGATTTCATTTACATCAGTTGACAGAGGAAATAGTTATTACTACTACATCCTTGACTGATGATCGTTGTAGTTTCCTGAGTGAGTGATATAGTTTCAGAACATTAAGTTTCTTGTAATTGAAATTATATTTTATTTTCAAGCATCCATTTACTCTTGTATTTGGAACACTATACTGCAAATTGGAAAACATTACTCTTGGATTAAATTTCCGCCTCAGACTCAGTACACTATTGAAATAAAAAATCGTACCTAGATTGATAATTAATGTGGGATAAATAGGAGTTAAGAAGACACCTTTTATACATAAATACTAACAGGCCCATCATTTGGAACCTCCAGTTTAGGGTTCCCACCTAAGTGGAAGGACTCCCGAATGATTTCTTGAATATTCTTGATAACTTCCCATTTCCCTACCTGTCATGCTGCCATAACCCATTCTTAGGATTTTCTAAGTTCCACAACCTGTGCTCGAGTGAGTTCCTCATCCAAGAAAATCTTGTTGGTAAGAGAAAACAACTTTCGCTTAGCCCTGAGGGCGTGGAGTCGATCAGATGCAGTCTGAAACCTGAGGAAGAGAGTGAATTTGTAGCCCAGCCAAGCTCTATTCAGATCTATATTGGGGAGGCTAAGGGTATCCCGAAGGAACCCAGCCCCCACTTCCATAAGATACAAAGAGGGGTGAGGTAAGGGGAAACCTCTCACCTTGAGATTCAATTCTCTTGCCCGTCTGGTGCATTCTTCCATAAGTTTTATTTGCACCACCTCCTCAATTGCTGCAAGAGGGGTAGGAGTTTTATCCTTTGCCTGAACCACCTGTGTCCAAGAATTGATGTGTGTCTCAGTTTCTTGTTTAAAGGTGGCATGTTGGGATTGAATTTCTTCTTGCTTTCTTTTAAGGTTGAGAATTTCTGCATGCAACATATCATTTGGAGGATGGATATTTTCCTTCTCTTTGCTTCCAAGTAATATCTTCTTAAGAGATAAATTATGCCCTTCCACCTCTGAAACTTTGGTAGATAGGGTGTGTATTTCTATATGAAGCTTTTTTTAAGTTTCCAGAAATTCCATTTTCAACAGCATTTGATTTACTTCGGCTATCGAGAATGATAAATTAGACACCATGAATTTATCATGGACCTTAGTTTCAAGTTGTACCCTTTGACCCTCATCCACTATTACGCAGGTTTAGGCGAAGCTATGGGCTCTGAAAGGATTTCAAGGAATTGGTTGATGTCCATGTCTAATTCCATCAAAGGCCCTGTAAAAAATACTACAAAGATAGGAAATATTACTTCATTTGTTATACAATTGTTTTGTGTTATTTTTCAAACACTTAGCATGCATACCAAAAACATGTTGCACCTATTTTCCTTTCCTGATCTACGCCTTCGATGTTGTTGTTCCTGGTTCGTTGCCCTATAATAATTATGTTGTTCACTCTATCTAGTCCTTCTGATCTCGTTCTCGTTATTTATGCTTGTCTATCTTATGGGAGTAGGTCAATGGCAGTTCGTGGAGGTGGTGCCTTGATATGGAGTGGGATCGGTCTCGTGAACTCCTGCAAAGATATAATGTCGATTGGTTTTCATGTAGAAACAGCCGCGGACATGAGCTGGGAGTGTCGCAAGGGTGACTTGTTTCCGGATCAATGATCCCATGTGTGGATGGCACGGTTGAGTGTATTGGGTTGGAAACGTTTGATGCCATGGAGGTCTCAAGAGTGGGCTCAGTACCCAAACGCATTTCTGTAGGGTGGTCATATGGGGAGACAACCAACAAGGTGTCAACTACATGGAGTGCTTGGACGAGCTCGCGGGTATCCAAAGAGTGTGACGTGTGGGTGCCACGGGGATGTTTGAGTCATGGTTAGAGGTCGTCACTAGCATATGAGAGGTTGTAGATAAATTTTTCACAAGTTTGAATTGGCTTTGGCAGCTGACCTTTTCAACCTTGAGTTCCTTGCAACACTTGTTTGACAAAAGAACCGTTGTCGCCTACGTTCTGTGACTGTGACTGAAAATAACGAGAGAAGGATCCTAAATGTTTGTGTTGGATATGGAGAGCAAGTAATCTCATAGAACTATAGAACACTCTGAAAATCAACTCATAACGTATGACCCTTTATTGGATCAAACTTATCCTACTATGCCCAGATCATACGACCTCCTTGTTCCCTGAAATCGCATGGGCTCGACAAATCTAGATTGTATGGCAGAAGGAGAAGGAATGGGTCTCGACGGAAAGGAAAAAAAGTAGGAATGGATAAATAAAAATTGAACATATTATATAAAAATCATTAAAACTATGAATAAAGGAAGAGTTGTCCACACAGGAGAATCATGCAGACATATTCACGGAGCCAGTTTTAGTAGAGAAGTTCTGATGGTGTTTGGCTTCTCTTGGCTTGCTGAAAAGATGATGAATGGGCATGGGCAAGGGATTTGGAAAATTGTTTTCAAGGTGGATATTGTTGGAAAAATGACAACAATTAATGTAAATGATGTAATTATCTAGGTAAATCTATTTTACTGTTCAGTCAGTTTCTAT
This sequence comes from Pinus albicaulis, assembly GCA_034641835.2. NCBI lineage: Eukaryota > Viridiplantae > Streptophyta > Pinopsida > Pinales > Pinaceae > Pinus > Pinus albicaulis. Next base: position 64,056,196 of record CM076580.1, read on the forward strand.
AACAAAAGGAAGTTATGTAACGAAATATCTCATATTAAATTGGTGATTGCTCGAGAGATTTCTTGTAACTTGGAGAAAACATTCTTGAGAAATAATCTTTCCAATACCTTGCCCCGTGGAGGTTTCCTTGACACACTATCAAGGTTTTACCATGCATTTCCTTGTGTTAATGTGTATGATTTTCAGTTTCTTATTTTATTCATTTATTTCTTGTTTTGAGTGTTAATGACTCCAAAACCAACCAATTTGAGTTGAATATTATCCACAATCATAGTGTCCTATGGATATATCAGTGTGTTGAATCCATATATGCAATCAAAAAGTCATTTTAAACAACAAAAAATACGATTTTGAGGGAAAAAAATTGCTAGGTTCTGGGCAAAAAGCCCAAAATGTAGAATATTTGGAAAACACCTAGTAAAAAATGTTTTTCCAATTTGAATTCAAATATATGATGATTGTGATGTTGAAATTTCAAATATGAGATGATTTTGATGCCAAAAATACGTTGGCAACTCCATAACGAAAAATGTACACAATTGTATTATCATCAAATTTCAAATTTGATGTTTGAAAACTATATAGGTTAAATCCTAGTTATTGAAATACATGAAAATTGTGATATTGAAGATACCCTATATATCCTCATCCATCAAAGTGAAACTGGTGGGAAAGTTGCACTTGTTTCCCAGGTATATATATGAGGAAGAAAAAAAGAACTCCTTGACCCCAAAATATCCCCTTGACACCTCGTTGAAGATAACATTAAAGTTGAAGGCATGATTAATCATCCTCATAATAATCAAGTGACTCTTAGTGGAGAAGGTTGTTTAGCACTCCAACAAAGCATTGAAGAATATATGAGGTTTTGTGAACTATATGAAAATAGTTGCGACATGGATTTTTCTAATTATGCTTTCTGCTTGAAGAAAGAATAATGCTGCTTTGTAGAAATATTAAAAATACCCTACAAACATGTTTTTCTTAGAGCTCACTTATCTCCTTTTGTGTGAAGAAGGTTTTCAAGCACTCCAATAGAGCATTGAAAAATATAAGAGGTTTTATAAATAGGTGGATGAAGATCGTTGTGATGTATAAGGAAAGAATAGGGTATTATTTTTCAAAAATATCAATAATACCCCAAAAATGTGCTTCTGGAACTTGCTTACAAGTCCAATGTTGTAAACTCCTTTTGTGTTGCAATAAGAAAAATATATTGCAACCCTCCTCAATATCAAGAATAACGTTTCTTTGTGCCCATGGAAATTCTTGATATTGTTGTAGCAGAAGATCTTGAAATTCTTGTAGCAGAAGAGGAATGTGGTGATCAGAAGAAAGAATGGATGTGGGAAACCAGAAATTAATACTTCCCCTAAATGGCCAACATAATGATGAAGTTATGGTAAACTTGTAAAGTGTAGATTGGGGCATTGGCTATGAGTGTATAGAGGTGAGTCTACCTCCCTGAGTGCAAAGAATTATAATACGCCATGGAATTTACTGCTAGTGAAAATTCTATTAATGAAGAGCAGAAGCATGATAATACCTTGGCACAATAAATAAAATCATAAATACCTTTCCCATGAACATGTTGCATCCAATGAATGGAAAGGGCCTTTTTTCATGTTTCGTTATGACAAATCCATAGCAATAAAAACATTGCCCAAAAGGAGGATGATAATGATAATATCGCTCATACTGACAATATTTCTGAACATGAGAAAGAAAATTTCAATGGTTGGTATGGAAAACATGGAACAAATGATGAGAACTTTTCCTATTCCCTTGACGTCTCGGTTCTCTGATAAAAAGGCATTTTCTTTGAAACAATAAAAAAATAGAAAGGAAAAAAAAACTTTTCATGATTCTTGAACAAATCAATCATTAAGACATGTAGATATTCTGTTTAACCCTTATGTAATGGCATAAGTGTCCTCAGAAACATAATTTTATTAATTAGGAAAAGAAATTACATCAGAAATTTTGCAAGAGTTTACACCGAAACACTCCAACACCCTTGCAATCGAGAGAATGAGCTATATATAAGCTAAATTTCCTAACCTATTCTAGTTATGGATCACTTATTAAATTAACAAGTGTCCATTTACATTAAATGACATCCTAACAAATCTACTAACTATTTTCCTATATTAGAGCCTAAGAAATGACATCTTTCTAGATGTAATATATTTTTCAACTAATTATATTTCTAAAGTTTCTCCAATATTTTATTAAATATTCTAAAAATTCTATTCCAACTTTTAAACAATGATATTTGTATTTTTGGATCATCTAACATTCTCCCATATGATCCAAAGTTACATTACATCATATACAAAGTTCATCCCTAAACTTATTAAATTTTATGCTCCCAAGTGGTTTTGTAAAAATATCAGAGGTTTGATTTTCAGAAGGACACTAAACTAGCTTGATGACATCCTTTGCAATGAGCATTATGACGTGATGATAATTGGTGTCCACATGCTTTATTTTTGAATGAAAAACTGGGTTCTTGGAAAGCTTTATGGCTGACTAGTTTTCGATGAATAATGGTGTAGCTTCTACTTGAGGAATTCCCAAGTCATGTAAAACTTTGTGCAACCAAACAATTTCACAGGTTGCTTCCAATGCTCATATGTATTCAGATTTTGCTGAAGAAGTGGCCATTGTAGCTTGATTATTGCAACTCGAATATACTGCAGCTAACCCCATGTTCATTAAATAACCTGAGGTTGATGCCCTATCATCAATACTACTAGAAAAGTCAGCGTCTAAAAACCCACCAAGTACAAATTTTTTAGTATTTTTGTAAACAAGACCAAAATCTTTTGTTCCTTGAATATGTCGAAGAACTCTTTTGGTTTCATTCCAGTGGCTATCTCGTGGTTCCTACATAAATATTTAAATAATATTGGCTGCATAATATAGATATGGTCGAGTGGTTGTCAAATGAATCAAGATGCCAATCAATTGTCTATAAGTAGTGCTATCCACCATTTCCCTCCCTTCAAATTTTGAAAGTTTCAAGTTTTGTTCCATGGGGGTAAGAACATGCTTGCAATCCTGAATTCCAAATCACTGAAGAGCTTCTACTGTACACTTACTCTGAGAAATGAAAATGTGATGTGGACGTTGGAATACTTAAACTCCAAGATAGTAGTGAATTAGTCCCAAATATGTAATCTTAAAACCTTCATGTAACTCCCTTTTCACTTATGCAATATGATCATCATTGTTTCCAGTGATGATAAAATCATATACATACATAACAAGAAGCACCAAAATTTTACCATTTTGGCATACATACAAGGTATTATCAGATTCAGTTCGTTGAAAGCCAACTTTCTGAAGGTATTCATCCATTCTGGCATACTAAGCTTGTGGAGCTTCTTTTAACCCATATAAAGCCTTTATCAGTTTGCATACTCTATGTTCCTATCCTTCAATTTCAAAACCTAGTGGTTAAGTCATATATACATCTTCCAGTAAATATTTGTTGAGGAAAGAAATTTTTACATCCATCTGATGAACTTTCCATCATTTCTAAGATGTTAATGCAAGTGTTAATCGCATGGTGTTCCATTTAGATATAGGAGAAAATTTTTCCTCATAATCAGTCCCTTTCTGCTGTGAAAAAACCTTAGCAACAAGTCTTGCTTTGTACTTGTCGATATCTCCATTTTTCTTGTACTTAATTTGGTAAACCCATTTTCATCTTATGGGTTTAATATTTTAAGAGAAATCAACAAGTTTCCAAGTGTTGTTGTCGAGAACTTCCTAATATTCGTCAAACCATGGCTTGTTTCTATTCTTTATGTTTTGTTGCCTATTTATATGTAGAGGGTTCAGTTAAATCTTTTGTTATTAAGGAAAGTTTTCCTTCACTTCTATGTGACCCCCTTGTTCCTGTTTTATTCTACTCATCATGTCTTACATCTTTCAAAGGTTGAACTACCCATTTTGGAAATTGATGTTCACTTGTTTGAGATTATGAAAAATCACCATCATTGTAAAGAGGATTGATGTAAACAGATGTTCATTGATCAACTGTAGATTTTGGGGGCAGAGAGTCACTGTCAAAAGAACTGTTGTTGCTAGGATATTCAAATGAACTTCCAAAAGACCCAGATGATGTTAGTGAAGTAGAACTAGATGGATTGGATGAATCATCTTTAGAAGAAGGAAAATCAAGTTCATACCAATTTTGTGAATTTGGTTGAATTTGCATATTTCCTTTCCTTTTATCACCTATAGTTTCCAACTTTTGAAGAATAATTTCTATTTATTCCACACTCTTACTCTCAGTTTCATCAAAAATCACATCCCTACTCACAATAAATTTACCATTGGACAAATGGAGGTACCCTTTCTTCTCATCAAAATACACAATAATTGTGAATTTCAAGCTTTGTGAGTCAATATTAGTTCATTTTTCTTTCAGAATTAAGGCATAACATATTGATACAAAAACCCTGAGGTGTTTAACTAGAGGTTTGAAACCAAACCATGCTTCATAAGGTGTGATTCCGTATAAAGAATTCGTTGGATATATGTTCCTTAAGTAGACAGTTGTATGGATTGCTTCTGCACAATATATAGGATTTAATTTTTTGAAACTTAACATAGATCTTTCTATTCCTAACAAGGTGTGATTCATTCTTTCTACTACTCCAATTTTTTTTCGAGTGTAGACATTGGTAAGATTTCATTTTATATCATTATCCCTTAAATACATTTGGAATTCATCAGAAGTGAATTCGCCTCCATTGTCTATTCTAAGAGTTCCAATCTTCTCTTTGAATTCATTTTCAACAAGTTGGCGAAAAATGTTAAACTTTTCAAATTCTTCTACATTTTCATTAAAAAATATACCCAAATCATCATGCTAAAATCATCAACAAAGAGTAATAAATATTTGCATCCTCCTAGCGAAGTTTGTAAGGGCCCACAAATGTCACTGTGAACCAATTGCAAATGCCCGTTTTCTAGCCATGAACTTGTTGGAAAAGTATCTCAATTTTGTTTTCCATAAATGAAAAATTCACATTTTGAATTTTCCTTTTTGAAGGTTGGAAGTCCTTTTAACATTCCTTTTTTTTTCAATTGAGAGAGACTTTAAAAGTTTAGATGTCCATATTTGACATGCCATAATCTTATAGGTTAAATGTTTCTACTTTCTTCTCCTACAAAGTCAAAATTCATTCGAATAACTATCTCTTAAAATTTTTCCATCTTCATAACTTTCCATCACTGTTTTCATGCTCTTTTTGACTGAGTTGATTTTAAAAAAACCATCCTCCATAATCACCTGATGTCCTTATTTTCAAATCATGACTAAGGATAACAAATTATTCTGAAATGTTGGTACATACCATACATTTGAAATCATTCTTTCTCAAATTCCTTGTAGATAAACTTAAACTACACCTTTTCCATAAGGAGTATGCTTTGTATCGTCATCAAGATAGATTGAATTGAGATGGCATCGTTGGAGGTTCCAAAAGAAAAGCCATGTGTTGAGTTGATCATGTATCTAAAATCCATGCATCTTCGTAATCACTTTTACGAGAAGGGGAGATCTGTAATACTGTTTATTTTGAGTTTGTCAAGACATATTCTGAGCCATTATTATCATCTTGATCATTTGCAAATTATGTTTTGTTTTGATGAAACTTTGGAATTTTGTCAATGGAAATTCTATAATCCTCTACAAAATGGCCAACTTTGTTACAACTTCTGCAAATAATTTGACTTAAATCTCTACCTCTGACATGATTATGCCCTCTCCCTTTGCTTTGACCTCTCGTTTTATTTTTTCCTATCCGTGTACTTTGTCCTCTTCCTTGATTTTAGCCTCTACCTTGAAAGTTGCTTCTGACTGAACTGTTGCCTCTGTTGAAGTTGTTCCCTCTAATTTGGCTTCGACCACGTCTTTTTCCACTATGTGCTACTAGATTTTGAAATGTCCTCTTCCTATGCTTCTAGAACTGCCAGTTGATGATTCACTTGTGCTGGCCTCTGTGAAGAAGACATCTTCCCCAATTTGTTTCGTCTTCCCAAATTTGTTATCATGTTGAGTTAACATTTCACTTAACTCATCAAACTTTAATTTATCTAACTTTTCAATCACTTGTAGGGTTTCCAAAAAATGAGTGTAAGAAGAAGGAAATCTAGCAATTAAAATTTTGGCCATGAAACTTTCATCTATTGTTGGAAATCTAGCATTTGTTATTTCTTTCATAATGTTTTTAAGCCTGGAAATATATTCAAGAACATATCCTCCTTAAGTTAATTTTTGTTGAAGAAAATTTAAGTGTAGATCAACCTTTTTTTATTCATGTTGTGTAACAAATAGATCTTTGAAAGTACATAAAGAAAACCATGCATATGAGGCATTTTCAATATTAATATACATCTCATCGTTAACTGAAGACTCTATTAGAGCTAATTCCTTAGAATTTTTCATTTCCCATTTTACTAACAAAGTTGCATCTGTGGGTTTATTGGATTAATATCTCCATCACATATGCCTTGCTATAGTTCATTATAAATTATAGTTATTTCTATGAAACGTTTCCATGTCTTGTATGATTTTTCCTCTTCAAGCTTATCAGAATCATAAAATAAATTTACTAACTTGGAAATTGTAGAGTTGAATGAAAGCACCAAAAATAATTAAGCACCAGAAAATCAAGATGAGTAACTCACCACACACAAAACACCATGCAAAAGCGATCTATTGGGGCTCGGCCTTGACCCTCATATATTCGTTCAAGGATAAAAATGACTGCACTTTTCACTTGGCTCTAGTCAATTTCTCCTAAGAATTTACAATGAAATCTTTCAAAATTTGATTGGTTTACAATAATCTTGAAAAGTACTCTAACCCCACCCCACCCCCTCAAAGTGAAAAATTACTATGTGTTACAATATCACTCTTATCTCTCCAAATAAAAAATTACAGATAGAATCTCCTTATTACTCCAAAAGTTACAAAATTTACTACTCCAAACATTTAAAAATAACCCCTCACATCTTATTTCTCCAAAAATATTACAAATAATAATAAATCCCTTATACATCCATATTAAAAATAGAATAAAATTCCTTATCTCTCCAAATTACAAATAATAAAAATTTCCTTATCTCTCCAAAACACTCCTCAGTCTATTCAAAAATTTTAATAATTTCTTATGAACTCCCACTTAAGAGAATTTTATGAAACTGATCATAGGATCAGTGTATAAGCTCAAAAATGAAAATGCTCAGAATTGATTGTAAAATGAATGACAGCGACCGACCCGTCGCCAGGAATAAAATGCAATTCGTTTCGTCGAAAACCGACACCAGATGAAGAAGTTATAGCCTGCTGACCACCATTCAGAACAAGCAATTTTTTTTTTTTTAAATGTAGAACAGTGAAAAGTTGATGACATGGCACCCCAATCAGCACTCTGGGTATATTCAAGGAATATTTTTTATTTTATGACCAGTGTCACAATAAGATTCACCGAATTGGTTTGAAGGTGAAATTTTTTATGGTTTATCTCCTAAGGTTGAATTCGAATTTTTTTTAATGTGGTGGATGGACAGCCCAACCAGAGGCTAACATGTGGTGTAGCCAATGGCTACCACATTTTCCCTCTGGTGGACCCCCTCTCCAAGTTTGGCATCAAATTTCATATGGTTGGAATTTAATTTATTAACCAAATTTTTTAACTATGGCATGGCACATGTTATTAAACTCCTAATTATGTTGGTGGTCCATATCATTTTAATATAAGGTTTTCAAACTTTATGGTTGGATGGAGCGCATTACATTGGATATAATCCAAAGTCTGATTGGTGGCATATTCCAAAGTATACACCATAGCTTTGATATTATATGGTGGAGTTTTTATTATATGGCGAAGGTTTTATTATATGGTGGAGCAAAATATTACAGCAAGTTTGGGCGGAGGTCGAGGCTTGACCCCACGACCTCACCCAACCTACTCTCCGCCCATACCAATGGGCCATTACAATGGTTCTTAACAACTTATGTTTCTGCCATATATTTATTTTGATACGAAATCTCTAGTGGGGTTTTGGAGGGGTCCAACCCCCTCCCATATGACCTCTCCACAGAACCAACGACATGAAAAACTGCAAAACAACAGAGTTTAAATTAAGTGTGGTTTATTCACTAATCCGATGTTTAAGTTTAATTAATCCATGTTTTATGAAATGTGCTTATGCACAATTAATGCGATCTTAGCCACTGATAAGTGAAATTTTAATATTAATTAATCTAGGATTTAATTGGCAGCAGAATTAGCGGAGCCACCAAATTCAGCGGGAATCACCAAATTTTCGAACTTATCTAGAGTCTTCTCCAGATTTGGAGGAGGATTCTAGGGGAAAATTGAATGAACCATATCTTGAGAAATTTTCAACCAATTTTGGCTTAGAAAGAGTCATTCATAGCATATTGGCACGTTATGAACACATTGGAATGGGTTTTAGAGGCAGTGAAGAAATTATATATGTGTTTTTTTCACTTTGAATAATTTTAAAGCTAAGGCCACCAGGAAGGAAGGCCATGCCTAGATCAATTGAAGGCCAAATTGAGTGAATGAATAGTTATTTCTGATATATTTTGACATTCTGAACTCATTAGAGTATGTTTCAGGAGCATTTGATGCATGTAAATAGAAATTTTTTCATTATTGAGCTAATATAGAGGCCCAAGCCATGGAAGATGGACCAAGGAGATGTATCCTAGGAGGGGTTAACTCCTTCATAAAAACTCTGTGTTGATGGATCAATTTTGATTGTTTGTTATTATTTATGTTTTTGTTTTTCAACATTTTAAATCCATACTTTATTCTCTTGAATTCACTCATCAAAACTGAGTTAAATTAACTGTTTGACACACATAAGAAACAAGGAAACATATGTACCTTAAGCATAAGATCAAAATGTAAATTTTAAATCTGGAAATGAAATTAGCACAACAAAAATAACATTCATACTCTGATCAATTTTGTATCAGATATTGGTTGAAAGGCAAGGTTATTTTCTTGATAGTTGCTTGAGTTTTGTGCAAGTTTAATGGTTGCAAATTTGTGATGCTAACAAGGTTAAAGTTGCAGAAAGGTGAAGGGAAATTGTTAGTTTCAAGTCCTGAGATTAGGACCAGAAGAAGGAGAGCTACAAGAGCACCATCTTCACCCAAAGTTCCACTCATAACTGCACTTAAAGCACCTCAATTTTTGTCTCAAGAAGCTGAGATTTAATAGGTACAAATTACATAAGAGGTTGAGTTGATTGAAGAGGTACAAGCATCAGAAGATAAGCTTGAATCCATATCCATCATGTTAGGTTTTGGAGAGACTCAAGGTCATTCAAAAGAGGATGATGTCAAGAGAGACTTCAATGACATAAAAAGGATGGTTAAAATTATGTTTGATGCATTTACTGTTGGGATGGCAGGAGAAGGTTCTGAGCCTCCACATGGAGAAGGAACTTTAGATGATAAGAAGTATGAAGAGAAGAGTTCAAAGGGTGGTGGAGGAAATCCACCTCCATCTCCACCATCTTCATCATCCTCATCATCTCCATCAACATCATCTTCCACTTCCACCACAAAACAACTCACACTCACTCAAAAGCCACAAAATGAAAGACACCCTTACTCAAACTAGATGTCAAATTTGAGCTTCCAATGTATAATGGCGAGTTAAATGTAGAAATATTGGACAATTGCATATGTCAATTGGAGGTGTCTTGTAGGATTCAGAACCTTCATGAAGATGACATAAAGATTCAATTCGCTTCTTTGGGGATGGAAGGATCTGCAGTTGTATGGTGGGAAGCAAGGACTCAAGAAGAGATTAACAACTACGGTAAGGTCTCTATGTCTTGGTCAGGTTTTATTGTTGACATTAAAAGGAAATTCTATCCCTTATCTTACATGCAAAAGGAAATTATGGTGGGAAGCAAGGACTCAAGAAGAGATTAAAAACTACGGTAAGGTCTCTATGTCTTGGTCAAGTTTTATTGTTGACATTAAAATAAAATTCTATCCCTTATCTTACATGCAAAAAGGATGGTTAAAATTATGTTTGATGCATTTACTGTTGGGATGGCAGGAGAAGGTTCTAAGCCTCCACATGGAGAAGGAACTTCAGATGATAAGAAGTATGAAGAGAAGAGTTCAAAGGGTGGTGGAGGAAATCCACCTCCATCTCCACCATCTTCATCATCCTCATCATCTCCATCAACATCATCTTCCACTTCCACCACAAAAACAACTCACACTCACTCAAAAGCCACAAAAGGAAAGACACCCTTACTCAAACTAGATGTCAAATTTGAGCTTCCAATGTATAATGGCAAGTTAAATGCAGAAATATTGGACAATTGGATACGTAAATTGGAGGTGTCTTGTAGGATTCAGAACCTTCATGAAGATGACATAAATATTCAATTCGCTTCTTTGGGGATGGAAGGATCTGCAGTTGTATGGTGGGAAGCAAGGACTCAAGAAGAGATTAAAAACTACGATAAGGTCTCTATGTATTGGTCAAGTTTTATTGTTGACATTAAAAGGAAATTCTATCCCTTATCTTACATGCAAAAGGAAATTATGGATTGGAAAAAATTTAGACTGTTGAAAGGGCAAAGTGTGCAAGATTATACTCATGAATTTAGGAGAAGAGCTCTTATTTTGGGTATTAATTTATATTCTCAAGAAACTTTGTTATAATATTTTGGGGGTTTGAAAATTTACCTTAGGCATACTATTCTCATGTTTAATCCCACAAACATAGATGAATTTTTTGTTCAAGATACACACTTAGAGGCAAGAGGGAAACAAAACATAGATGATAAAAGTGAAAGTGAGGGTAAAGGAAAGGGAAAGTTTTATGGAAGAGGAAAAATAAATAGCTCTGTAAAAAGAAAGAAGGAAAAACTCACATGAAAAAAAATTTCAAATACTGGCCATGATGAATACCACTGTTGGAAAATTCATGCAGAATTGAAACCAAATAAACTGAAAGCTAAAGAGAAGGGGAAAATTGTTGCTATAGTTGAACATGACTTAGGGTCAGATTCAGGAGATGAGACAAAGATTAAAACCATGGGTTTGAAGAATAAACATATTGTAAACACTATTTCTTCAAATTGTTCAAATTTTACTCATGATGAAGATACAATAATATAACTTTTCCATATTAGAGTTGTCTCTAAACATACCAAGATTGATACACTTTTTTATAGTGGGTCACAAGCTAACTTGATTTCCGAAGACTTTTTTAAGCAGCTATACCTTGAAACTATTAGACATCCAAGACCATATCCTTTGGGTTGGATATGCAAGAATGCAAACTTGCAGGTTACATGTAAGTGCTTACTAATATTCACCGTTAATTCAAACTTTATTGATGAAGTTGAACTTGATGTGGTGCCGCTTGAGATATCCGGTATTGTATTGGGAATTCCTTATCTATATGATAGTAAATTAGTATTCCATCACCATGATAATAATTATTACTTGTTTAAATATGGTATTGAGTACATAATTATAGTGCATAAGAAGAAGACGAGTTTTTCTCTTATACATGCAGGAGAAATGAAGGGGATAGTGAATGCAAGTAAGAATTTGACATTGTTGATGATCAAACAAAGATATGTTATGAATAAAACTTTTAAAAAATACGCTTATGCTTGCAATGATATGTTTTAGGATTCTAATAGGTTGCCTCTGAAAGGAGGTGAACAAGATGTAAAATATTTGCAACAATCAACATCAGTGTTGAGCATTGTTGGAAATAAGATGCCGATGCAAGAGAGTGAAAAGGTCAAAGAGAAAGTGACAAAGTAGCTTGCAAAAGAAGGCATGGGTTCCACAAATGTTTATTTTTGGTTTCCAAAGGGTACATGGCAGTGGCGAAAATACTTGGCCAAGAGTCGACGCAAGTACAAAGCGAGATCAACTGAGAATCGCCATGGTGACAGTGTGCAAGGTGAGACAATTTTTAAGTTTCCTTTTAATAATGACCATGGTAGGAGTAAAAAATTTTCTGCAAGAATAGATTGCTGCTCTGCAAATTCAGAAAAATTTCAGCATGACAGTGTCAATGACAACACGAGAAGGTTGCAAGAATAAAGGAAAAGTTAACCTTTTGTGAAAAGCTCCAATGATGAAAATGGGAAAATTTCAGTGGATAGAGACTGGAAGGGTGAGCGAACAATACCCTCATCCACATGATCAGTATTTAGAGATATTTTGGGGTTCAAAAGGCTTCTAGTGGGGAGGAATGATCAAAGGCTCAGTTTCTAAGCTCAAAAATGAAATTGATCATAATTGATTGGATACTAAATAATAGCGATCGTACTGTCGTTGGGAATCAAACGCAATTTGTTTCGTCGAAAACCGAATCTGGATGAAGAAGTTATATCCTACTGACAGTCATTCAGAACAAGCAATTTTTTTTTTAAATTGCAGAATAATGACAGGTTGATGACATGGCATCCTAGTCAGCACTCTAGGTATATTCAGGGAATATTATTTAGTTTATGCCCTGTGGCACTATGACAAGTGTCACAACATGATTTGTCGAATTGGTTTGAAGGTGAAATTTTTTTATGGTTTCTCTCCTAAGGTTGAATTCAAATATTTTTTAATGTGGTGGATGGACAGACCAACCCGAGGCTAACACGTGGTGCAACCAGGGGCCACCACATGTCCCCTCTAGTGGACCCCCTCCCCAAGGTTGGCATCAAATTTCAATGGTGGCATCGAATTTCATATGGTTGGAATTTAATTTATTAACCAAATTTTGCAACTATGGCATGGCACTTGCTAGAGTTTGAAAATCTGAGAAATTCAAATATGTGCTAGAGTTTGAAAATCTGAGAAATTCTTTTAGCAATAGCCTAAAAAAATATTGTAGGTTATTCTCTTAGGCAATATTTTAAGGGAAATGTTACAATCATTATACATGCTTAAAGAGTTTCATTTATGCAAGTTTCACCATCTAATGCATGTAAATTGGTGTGTATTTTGCACATTCAATAATGGTTATTGTTCATTTAACTCTAAATTATATTGGTGGCACATATCATTTTAATACAAGGTTTTCAAACCCTATGGTTGGAAGGAGCGCATTACATTGAATATAATCCAAATTCTGATTGGTGGCATATTCCAAAGTATACACCAGAGGTTTGATATTATATGGTGGAGGTTTTATTATATGGTGGAGCAAAATATTACATCGAGTTTGGGTGGAGGTCGGGGCTCAACCCCACGCTCCCCCAACCTATTCTCCGCCCATACAAATCGGCCATTACAATGGTTCTTAGCAACTTATATTTCCGCCATATCTTTATTTTGATACGAAATCTCCAGCAGCGTTTTGGAGGGGGCAAACCCCCTCCCATATGACCTCTCCACATAACCGATGGCGCGGAAAACTGCAAAAAAATGGAGTTTAAATTAATTGTAGATTATCCATTAATCTGATGTTTAAGTTTAATTAACCCAAGTTTTATGAAATGCGCTTATGTGTAATTAATGCGATATTAGCGACTGATAAGCACAATTTCAATAATAATTTTTTAGATTCAACAAGAAGATCTTAGTGAAAATTATGCACCTACACTAGGATAGAGCCTCAAGCTATTTTTAGGTGGATTTGTATTTATAGATGCATGAGAAAATTCTATTTATAGATGAGCTCTATTTATAGATGTATGTGCAAGTTCTATTTATATATTTCATTTCTATTTATAGATGCATCTCGACTATTCTTATCCCTTAATATTAGTTGAACAATAAATAATAATCTATTCTCAAGGAGCACTTGGAAATAGTTAATTGAAGTGGAAAATCAATTAGCTATATGAATTTCTAGTTGAGTGGTTGGTTGGTGGGACATGCAAGTGGACTTACTTGTAACTGAGTGATTTGAAGTTGTAACAAAGTTGGAAGTGTAGTTATGAAAGTTGTAAAGTAATTTAACTCAATTAAGTGAGTTAAACTCAGTTGTGCTAGTTGTAACTAAAGATACACTTGTGAGAGATCAAGTGAATTAATTATTAATTAATTCACAATCAATGGCCTCACATGAAACTGAATATTTACTACTATTAACTACATGCATGTCAAATCCAGTGGAGACCCAGTTGAGATGTAGGTGAAAGGGACAGATTGACTATTAGTTGTGACATTATCGATTGCACACATGCAACCACACACACATTGGATGTACCCGTGAGGATTGTGTAGTCAAGGCAAGCAGGATTCCATTCATTTAGGGATTACTATCAGATGGGATTGCGCAGTGGAGGCAGGCTATCTGGAGGCAGTAAATTGGCTAAGGAACTTGCCAATTTTTGTATGACAATGTGAGACAGTTAGCTATTGTACTGAGAGCTCTTGGATTGGAGTTTTATATGTAATCGTTTCATGATCCATGATATAATACATAATAGAAGATAGTGGGGTTTTTAGCTATATGCTTTCCCTAGAGTAAATTATTTGTGTTATGTGTGATTGATCTTTCTTCATGATATTTCTATTGGCGATTGTGTTTTAAATTCCAAAAATATTTTGTAGAAGCGATTCTATATTTAACAGTGGCATATAATTCTTATATCAAGAGAATCTAGTAAATACATATTTTGTATTAAATTTCTACATGGTATCGAAGCAAAGGAGATTGCAATTGTGAAGTAGGAGCTGAGTTTGTTGGTGGAAAGAATTCGAATTTGTAGAAAGACTTTCTTGGTGCTACAACTGAGTTAACATCGAAATGGCTTTCAATGGCTTGAGGTTAGAGTCTGCACTCGAGGGTATCTCGAACTACATTTCTTGGAAGGACAGGATGGAGGCAGTGCTCAAAGATAATGGGTTGAAGGAATTCATTGACAATGATGTTCCTAAGCCCACATCGACAGATGTTGCATTACTTGATGCATGGCAAAAGAAAGTGGCAAAGGTGAGGAGGATTTTCTTGGAAGGAGTACGAGACCAAATTGTCTCAAGCCTTCACAAGAAATCCACACCATATTCTATGTGGAAGGCTTTGATGGATATTTTCCAAAGCAGCAACGACCATATGAAATTGGCGCTCAAAGATTAACTCAGGAAGATCAAGATGGAAAAGGGTGATAACATTCCAAAGTATCTCACGAAGCTTTTCCAATGTCAGGATGAATTAGAGAGTGTGGGAATAAATTTTGTTGATGATGATTTGGTGAGCTTGGCTCTATTGGGACTTCCTAAGAGTTGGCATAGTTATGAATACTCTGTCAACGAACGGGAAATTTTTTTGGATTGGGAATGACTGTGGTCAGATCTGGTGCAGGAGGAGTTCAGGCGAAACACCAGAGATGGATCTTGTTAGGGTCCCTTGATTTGGCAGATTGGTAAACCAAATGATAAGGTAACAGAGAGGGCTCTCTCTATGAAGCGAAGGATGTGAGCTTGTTCACTTTGTATATTTGATTTTAGGCTAGTTGTTAAGTACATTTATTTTTTTTTGTGTTTGGAGGTGAAAACTGATTAAGTAGGCATCAATGAAAGATAAAGTATCAAATCAATAGGGCTATGGGGTCAAATGAAAGCCAAGGATGCCTAGACAACATACAAGGTGTGTGGCAGGGCCGATTTAGTCAAAGTAAATGGATTCTTTGGGTGAAAGTGAAATGAGATGGGAAAAAAGTTTGTGAAACACAAAGATATTTTAAGCATAAATAGTTAAACAACAAGCATTCATGAGTTAGGGCTGACCATTAATCTCTATGAACGAAACTCAAAATGATAGATGCAGAAAATAAACAATCCTGTGATACATAGAAGTATTAGACCCTCTAAATTTGGGAAATCACCTTCAGAATTTTGGGAAAACAAATAAGATTAAAAAACAACTCAGTCTATGAAGAGGGAACTCCTAAACATCATATCTTGATATGTCGGGAACTTTTAAATAATACTGCAAAGCAAGGACAAAGGGAAAGATCGAAACAAGACCTATTTGACTTAAATAAAACAACCAATAATTCAGAGAGAGATTTCAGAAATGGAATTTTGATTAGCTATGAGTAAGTAGGGCATACCGTGAATCATACTAGACAGCATACATAATAACCATTAATGAAACTGATAACAATTTCTTGGGGTACCAAAGAGCAATTAAGAATTCTTTGACATGACCAAGAAAGATGAAAACATTTAAGCTATAATGAATCGGGAAATTTGAGGTGCCTCCATGGGTATATCTCAAACTTATTCTTCATTGAACTACAACAAGAAAGAAGCATGAAAACATATATGAGAAACTAAGAAAACATAATAGATAAGAGACACAATACCATTTACCAAGCCATGGAATCCTGCACACAAAGCCTCTCCATCATCTAGACAAGTAAGCAAATCATCCACTTTATAAACAAATTTCTTCTTTAAAGCTCATATCAATGTGTTTCTCTTCAAAATTTCAAGTTCTGCTTCTAAAACCTCCAACAATTTACAATGAGCCTTCATAAGTTATATAGGAAATGAGTAGATAAGCTCACAAGAGCATCTAGAAGCTCATTGGCCTAATACAAATATCTGATTTTGTCCTTGAGGCCTCACAAGGCCCAAGGCACAAAATATCTTCAAAAAATATCTATTTAAGATAAAAATAGTAAGAAAATGAATTTTAATCTCTGACATAGAGTCAAAAATAGCTTAATGCACATTTGGATGGCCACCTTCAGAAAACTACCTTTTCAGCAAAATCCTATAAGAGCGTAGCGCCAGAAGAAAGCATGTTTTTCAGAGAACTTTTGAAGGACTTCTGGATGTCAAAACAAGGCCCGTGATGGCTCGTTGGAAAGCCCTAGATGTATAATTTTTGTAACTAATTGTTTTTTCTCAAACTGATCTTTAGAAGTCTATCAAAAAGTTTACTTAGTGAAAAAACCCAGGAGGGTATCACCTACTGATATTTGAGGCAGAAAGATAAAATTTGATTGTTTTTTTCCTCTTTGGGGGACCAAAACACCTTATTTTGATCTGGAAATTTGTGATTATATGCCAAAAAATTTAATACATCCAAAAAAATAACTTTCATGAGCTGAGGATGCTCCTAGCAAACATGGCAGTCCCTAGAAAAATGTGCAATTAGGCCTAAAAATCACAAAAAACAAGATCAAGTGAAAAATTGCTCAATTTTGGTGAGAAAACCCCTTATGAGTTTCTAGAAGCATGTAAGGAAGCTAAAGCCAAGATTCCAAGCCTAGGTATGTCCTTTTCCCCTTTTTTCATCGGACGCCTCCTTTGGGCAGTTTTGAGCTTGGCTTGGGTAATTCGCCTCTACTCCTGAGCGCTCTAGTGACATTAGTAGTTACAGCTTGAATAGTCTTATTCTTTGTAGATTGAAACCTTCACCCTTATCACTATTTTTGTCTTCTTTGTTAGGGCTGCCTTGTTCACTGCCTCTGATTTTGTCATGAATACCTTTAGGACTGTCTTTTTTACCCTCCTCACTGCTTTGAGCTTGACTGCCACTATCTTCATTTTCTGCCATCTTCATTACTTTCCTCACTTTTCCCTTGAGGACTATCTTCATGATAACTATGTTGCTTTTTTTCTAAGATACCAACTATTTCATAGTATTCAGTTGACTGAGGGTTGTCTTGCTCCTTGCTACCATCACTACCTCCTTCTTTGCTTTCACTGCACTCTTCCTTTTCACTATCAACTGTGGGTGATGCTTGTTTTAACCATTTTTATTCAATATAGGGGATCTTAGTTTCCTTTGACATTGCTTTAGGAGTAAGCACGAAGTCTAGATCTGCAATGTGAACATGTTCTCCTTGCAGCCTCAGGGCAGACAACCATTATGACATCCACTTTTGTTGGCTTTCCTTGGAGGCATGTTTGCTTTAGGTTTCCTTCACTGGCTTATCAGAAATGACCTTTGAATGAGCTGAAAATAGATCCCTTCTTCAAACAGTATTTTTCCTTGTTACTGAGCAAAGAGGATTTCAAAACAACCTATGTTTTCTCTTTATAAGACTATGTTACCTTTCGTGCACTTAACTCAAAACAAGTCTTTTATTGTCAAAAGGTGCTCTTCCTCAAACACTGCATCAATACCTGATGACTTTCATCCCTCTTCTTGTTATGAAGGAGGTTATGCAATTGAAATCACCTAGGTCACTCAAAACCATTGTTAGGCCCTCTGCTAGTTATCTTTTAAGGAGGTGATCTTACATTATAAAAAACTCATCTTCAACAGGTACAGTGTCTTCCTTTGTTTATTTGAAAAAGGCATAATTAGTAAACTTTGATCTTTTCTTATCACTCTTGAAGAACTTCAAATAAACTGTCCCTTTTTACTAACTCATTTTTCTTTTTTATTTATTAAGAAGGAGAACTTTCAAAACAAACTGTTTTTTTCCCCTTATAAGAATGTGTCTTCTTTCACCTATTCAACTAAAACAGGTTTTTAATCTGAAAATAGGCCTCCCTTCAAAAAAACTGTTTTTTTCTTCTTTCTTTGTAAACAGGTTCTTTTTCTCCTAATGAACTATGCCTTTCTCTTTGAACACCACTTTTTTTTCTTCCTCCTCAAATTATCTCTTCAAAAATAAGTATCTTAAAACCATAAAAAGATGTAAGAGAAGGTGAAAAACCTCTTAACAAACCCCTCTACAGCTTATAAAATACATTCTTATGCATTCATTTGAAATTTTTCATTTCTGGAGGGCTTGAGACATAGGCGCTTCGTGCCTCCCTACAGGCGCGTCACACCCTGTGTAAATTTTTTCGGAGAGGGGTTGCAGGGGCGTCGCGGCCTGATTTTTTGCACGATTTGCCCTCTGCTCATTTTTAGAGGAGGTAATTTTGACTATGTTTTGTTCATAATTTAAAGCAGGTCCTCTTCAACCAAATTTTATTCCTATCAACAAGTTGTGTCTCGCTTATCTCTGCTAGCCTTTGAACTTTATCCCTTTTAAAAAAAAAAAAATTAACCCATTCTCTGCTTTTTAATGAAAGGTTTAGCACTGTAAGCAAAGTGTTGCCCTCTACTTGTCATGAAGGAGGTATTATGCCACTGTAACCACTTTAGGTCACTCAAAACCACTGATGAGCCCTCTGCTTATGATGAAGGAGGCCTTCAAAGTATAAAACTTCATTACTTTCAACACTATGCCCCCTGTCTGTTTGTTTGAAAAATAAAAAATAGAAGACAAAAGTAAATCTTTCGCATTTATCCTTTATGAAATCATTTGAATCATAATTCCCTTTGCTTTATGAGGACCTATCAGTAATGTATATCCCTTTTTCATAAAATCACTGGGAAACTTTAGGAGTAAATAATGTTCTTTGTAAATGGTGAGCGTTCACTGCTATGCATCTTTGAAATAGCTCTTTTTCTCTTCAATGTGTTTTCATAAGGTGTAGTGAATTTGTCTTTGACTGCCTTTCAGAGCCCAGGTGTACGGTAAGGTATAAGAATCAGCTTTCCTTCTTACACCTTCACTATGATGCCTAATTTTATTTAAATCTCTTTATGTCAAAGACTGTCCCTTTTACCTAAAAAAGAGTGATTTGCACGGCTAGGTCACCTTTTGGAGAGATTATGCAAAGATGCCTTTGGAGTAAGTTATGGAGTGCTGAAGACAGACATTACCTAATCCTTTTTGTCCCTTTTTCTTGATGGAGGACCTTTGTCCTTTTGTATTCTTAGATTTGAAACCAGCAGGCCTCCTCTTTTCATCATCTGTGCTATATGATTTCTGATGGTAAACTGCTCAGTATTGAAATATTTCCTCAAGTGTATCTTTTGCTCATAATTTCTTACTGTTATCAATGTATACACCCCTGTAGAGATGTATATAAATTTTTTTTATCTTTGGAGAGCTTTCTTGGTGTTTCATGAAGGTCATGCTTGATCTGATCATCTTTCTTCAGACAAGAAAACTTCTTTCTATGTTTCTTCTTGGATTGAACCTTTCTGAGCTCTGCTTGAAACAAAACACAGTGACCTTTTGATGGTGTATGAACTAGGGATAGACAAGGGTTTTTTTTTCCAGAAAATGAGAAATGAAGTTTGACTAATGTTGAAAACAGGGTTTTTGGCTTAGAGACAGTTTTGTCAAGGTATTTTCCCTAAACACCACCACCTAGACTTAGAGATTTTTTCATAGATTCTAAATAGTTTCTTAGGCATAATCAGGTCATCATATGACAAAATAATCAGTGAAAGAGGGACAGGTACTTTTCCAAATGCTTGGAAAATGAGATTTATGGAAACAGTGGATTTTGATAGCAGAGAGACAAAACCTATGATAGCTATAGACAGGGAGGCTTTGCTGATTTGTGATAGTACTTGAAAGCTGAAGACCACCCATCACAGGTTGAAAGGGAGGGGTAGGAAGACAAAAATTTGTTTGAGGTGTTTTCTAGATGACAAATTAATAGTTTTGATATTAGCTTCTAGAAAACTCAGCCAAGGAATCTAGTCATCAAAACATGCAAAAATATTGATGACTAACAGTGGCTCCATTTGGGGAGGGCAGCTCCCTTTCAGAAGGTGTCCAAAACAGCAGATCTCGGGCTTGTGAAGACCAGTGCCTCATCCATTGGTGCAAATTTCTCTTTTCTTTGATGTTATTCCTAAAAATGATGTTCTTTGACAAATTTACAGCATGATTAGCATCAACCTCATCTCTACCTACCCAGTTATATTTTCTACCATTTTTTCTTATTTAGGTGCATTTGAACTAGCAACCCTTTGACTTGATATTTTTGAAAACATAAAAACTATCTAATTCTACACTTATATCCTCCGGGAGTTCAGATTAAACTGATGAACTCCTTTGATTCTCTACCTACGCTAGATCGACTGTCAAGATTAAGCTGTTTGACAGGATTTCATTCACTAATATAAAACATGAAATTGAAAAATGACCAAATCAGGATTAGACAGTCTGATTTGTCATGTGTTTGTGGCATAAAAGACAAGCTACACACAAATATTATTTTCGCACAAAATGAGATTTAGAAAAATCAGGGCTAGGATACATAGTTTGTTTTTCATCCCTGCTTTCCTCTTTGGTTTTGTTTTGAGCATGTGGAACCAGTATCTTTTCCTAATCTACTTTCATTGATAAGTCAATCTTACACAATTTGACTATCACTTCTTTCACTAACTTATCAGCAATCAATTTAAAACATGTCCAGTTATGATTAGGCTAGATAAGTGAACAAGACATCTTTTAAGCACTAGTAGTGGCATTTAGACTTGCGCACTTTCTGCATGACTATTTTTTTCGGGTATGGGGCGTTACCGCTGCTTTTAGAAACTGCCCTCTTTTCTACTTTTCCTATTTTTTTTGTATTTTCCGTCTTTACCTTTTCTTCAAAAAATCTAGGACTAAAAAGATGCTCACAAGGCTAAGCTTATTTTTCACACCTATCTATCTATCCTAATCTAACCTATACATAATATACATTCATTTGGTGAACTCTCTTTTCCAATGTAACCAGTCAAGTAGATGATTGCACGGGTGATATTGGTTCAGTTCTTTCATGATGCTGAAGAAATCAAAAGGCCACTTCCACTTCACTTATTTTCAGACAGTAGTGCTTAAAACATTTCTCACACTTTACAACAAACTGTTCATGGTAGAATACACTCCTCCCTCATACTTCTCAAGGAAAACAACAAATGGATCTTGGAATAATACCTGATCTAGAGGATTTGAGACATAAGCTCCATTCAGGACTACTCCTTCTTTTATTTGGCTATGCTTGGGAATCTCTTGGGAAAGAAACCTTTCCTCTTCCTCATGATCACTTGAACTATTAGACTCATTATATATTGCAGTGTAGTCTTGTTGCCAAGTTGATGTGTTCTGATTAAGTGGACTGAAATCTGTGTGAAGGTCACCATTTTGATGAGTAGGGATACTCTTTGGCCACAAATCTTCCCGAGAAATAAGAGAAACAACTTTCTTGTGATCATCAATTTTCAAGCCTTCATTTGCTTCCAAATTTTCTGAGCTTTCCTCATCACTATCATAGCTGCTATGAATTGGCTGGTTACCTTCCTCAAGTTGATGAAACTAAGCTTCCTCCCAAAAATCAAGTGTTGAGTACTCTGCAAAGTTAGCTTCTGTTTGGAAATCATCATCATTATCAACATATTGATCAAAACTTGGAGAACCATCAATATAATTAATGTCACCAACCATACATATTGGACTATTAGATTGTTTCTCTTCAAATTGATTTACAAATCTATTTTTTGACTTATGGTATGCAAGATTAGCAGGAGAATGATCAGAAAATTTTTGGTCATATGAATTTTTAGAGGTTGTCTGCATGTTTATGAGTTGATCTATCTCCTCTTCAGTTAAAAAGGGAGGAATTTTATCTCTCTTTGGATATAACTATAATAAAGAGGATGAATGTATTTTTGGGCCTCACCTACGAGAGATGATGAATCATCACTTGTGCCTTTAGAGAGATCCTGTGGGTTCTCTTTCATTTCTTGATTTTTTTCATCTTCAACCAACTCTTCGTGATGTTCAGGATAGTTAGCATGTAATTCATGAGTTGCTTCTGATAGATTTTTGGGAGGCCAATTTGCTCGTATAAATTGAAATGAATCAAAGCACAAAGGTAGAGATCCTACAGGTTTTGATTTTTCTTCCATTTCAGATTTGACTTCATCCTCAATCAACTCTTCTTGATGTTTGGGACAATACGCATGGGATTCATGAGTTGCCTCAGTTAGATTTTTAGGAGGCCAATTTGATTGTATGATCTGAAATGACTCAAAGCATAAAGGTAGAGATCCTACAGGTTTTGTTTTTTCTTTCATTTCAGAATCTGTGATTTCAAGATGGCTTATTGATTCTTCAAAGCGTTCCTCTATGTTTTTATTTGCAACTTTCTCATTAGGCACATTTTGTTTGTTACTCTTGTCTTGTAATGGTTGAGTATTTTTTTCCCAAGGAAAAAGTGTAGGTTGGTTTGAATAAGCAGCATTAACCTTAACTTTGTATCTTTCTCTTTTCCTATCAAGTAGATGCATCAGTTTGCTGAATTTATCTATCAAAATTTCCAACTTTTCCTCTGAAGAGATTAGTCTCTCTTGATTTGCTTTGTCTTTCTCTATTATTCTTAGTTGTGCCTCCCTATTTAGTATGTTGACTTCCACATCAACTACTATCCTTTTCATTTCTTCCAGGGTCAAAGGATCTCTTTCTCTTATCCGGAAAACCATATCTGGGTCAAAAGAACTTGGGTAGTGCAAGAGAGCCCATTCGAGGGGTGGCTTTATGTTAGAAGGCATTGCATGGTATACTTTATTGAACCTGGCTTAAAATTCTTGTATTGTCTCCCTTGGTTGTCTTTTTAAATGATTGTATTCCTCTATTATGAGAAATTTATTACCCATGACCACCCACCTACCTAGGAAGATTTGAGTGAACTGATGAAAATTGGTAATGCTTGCAACTAGAAGGTCCTTAAACCAACTCTTAATTTTTACTTGTAATGATAAGGCAAACATTCTAATACGCACATTATCTTCTTCTATTTCAAAAAGGTCAAGTAAATTCTCAAGATTTTGGATGTGTTCTTCGGCGGTGACTTTTGAAATTTCTCCGTCAAATCTGGGTAATTTATTTTGAAGGTTTGCAGGGAGGGCTTGGAAGATGGGAGGTAAAACCAGAGGCTTGTATCTTTCTGGGACCTTTGTGGATATAGGTAGTGTAAAAAGATATTTATGACTGTTTGAGGTTTTAGCCAGAGTGGGAAAGGTAGCATGAGGCTCATGTTTCACTAAGTTTTCCATAGGTGAATTTGGGGTAAGAACAGGTGTATAAGTCTGCTCATGGTCTGAAATTTGAGGCTTAGCTTTTCGAGGTTTGAGATCTTTCCAATGATAAATATAGATCTCATCAGTGTATTCTTTATCAGGCTCAAAGTAGGATAGAACATAGTTATAGATAAAACAATAATTTCTTGAATCCAACTAAGGCCTGAGTGCTTTTTATTTCTAGGATGACTGGTCATGTTTCAGGTTCTTTCTCCAGTGTAGTCTTTAGGTCTATTGAGAGTTGTGGAGTCGCCAAGTGGATGTTTTTGTTGTTTTTAGAGATATGCATTTATGGTCCACCACCAATAACTGATAAAAAACCAATCTAGGGATGTTTTTTGGGGTTTCTGAGTTCATATATGTAGCCCTAATCTTTGTAAGAGTGTTCTATAGCTGAATCATCATTTTTCTAAGATGGTGAAAGAGCTAGTTTCTACTCTTCAGACAACACTTACGTTTTCTAAGTTTGACTGAGATCTTGAGAGGTCCTAAGGGATACCTAGGATGTTTTGACTCAATGTCCCACCGTGATCTCCATTATGTTAGAGAGCAGAGGCATGGATCAATAGGATAGCATGCTCAGTTCAACCGGGGTTTCTGTGAGTCTTGAAAGATATTCAGATTAATATGAACTCAAAAAGGTCCCACCGTGATCGCCATTATGTTAGGGTCCCATGATTTGGTAGATTGGTAAACCAAATGACAGCATAACATCAGACCAAGCTTTGGAGCCCTAGGACCTAGCCTTCCTGGACTCAGAGAAGGCTCTCTCTATGGAGCAAAGGATGTGACCTTGTTCGCTTAGTATATTTTATTTTAGGCTAGTTGTTAAGTATGTTTGTTTGTTTTTGAGTTTGGAGGTGAAAACCGATTAAGTAGGCATCAATGAAAGATAAGTTATCAAATCAACAGGGCTATGGGGCCAAATGAAATCCAAGGATGCCTAGACAACAGAAAAGGTCTATGGCAGGGCCAATTTAGTCGAGGGAAATGGATTCTTTGGGTGAAAGTGAAATGAGATGGACATTAAGTTTATGAAAATCAAAGAGAATTTAAGCATAAATAGTTAAACAACAAGCATTCATGAGTTAGGGCTGACCATTAATCTCTATGAACGAAACTCAAACTGATAGATGCAGAAAATAAACAATCTAGTGATACATAGAAGTATAAGACCCTCTAACTTTGGGAAATCACCTTCAGACTTTTCGGAAAACAAATAAGATTCACAAAAAACTCAGTCTATGAAGAGGGAACTCCTAAACATCATATCTTGAGTTGTTTAGAACTTTGAAATAAGACTGCAAAGCATGGACAAAGGGCAAGATCAAAACAAGACCTCTTTGACTTAAATAAAACAACCAATAATTCAGAGAGAGATTTCAGAAATGGAGTTTTGATTAGCTATGAGTAAGCAGGGCATACCATGAATCATACTAGATAGCATACATAATAAACATTAATGAAACTGATAACAAGTTCTTGGGGTACCAAAGAGAAATTAAGAATTCTTTGACATGACCAAGAAAGATGAAAACATTTAAGCTGTAATGAATCAGGAAATTTGAGGTGCCTCCATGGGCATATCTCAAACTTATTCTTTACTGAACTACAGCAAGCAAGAAGCATGAAAACATATATGAGAAACTAAGAAAACATAACAGATAAGAGACACAATACCATTTACCAAGCAATGGAATCCTACACACAAAGCCTCTCCATCGTCTAGACAAGTAAGAAAATCATCCACTTCATAAACAAGTTTCTTCTTTAAAGCTCATATCCATGTATTGCTCTTCAAAATTTCAAGTTCTACTTCTAAAACCTCCAACAATTTACAATGATTCTTCATAAGTTATATAGGAAATGAGTAGATAATCTCACAAGAGCATCTAGAAGCTCATTGGCCTAATACAAATATCTGATTTTATCTTTGAGGCCTCACAAGGCCCAAAGCACAAAATATCTTCAAAAAATATCTATTTAAGCTAAAAATAGTAAGAAAAATTACTTTTAATCTCTGACATAGAGTCAAAAAGCACATTTGGATGGCCACCTTCAGAAAACTACCTTTTCAGCAAAATCCTACAGGAGTGTAGCGCTAGAAGAAAGCCTGTTTTACAAAGAACGTTTGAAGGACTTCCTAATGTTGAAACGAGGCCCGTGATGGGTCGTTGGAAAGCCCTGGATGTCTAATTTCTAGCACTACTTGATTTTTCTCAAAATAATCCCTAGAATTATGTAAAAAAGTGGATTGAGTGAAAAAACCCAGGAGGGTCTCACCTATTGATATTTGAGGCAGAAAGGTAAAATTTGACTGCTTTTTGACTCTTTGGGTGACCAAAACACCTTTTTTTTATCTGGAAAATTGTGAGTAGATGCCCCCAAATTTAATACATCCAAAAAAATAACTTTGATGAGCTGAGGATGCTCCTAGAAAACATGGAAGCGCCTAGAAAAATGTGCAATTAGGCCTAAAAATCACAAAAAACAAGATCACGTCAAAAATTGTTCAATTTTGGTGAGAAAACCCCTTCCGAGTTTCTAGAAGCATGCAAGGAAGCTGAAGCCAAGATTCCAAGCCTAGGTATTTATTTTTCCCCTTTTTTCACCAGGCGCCTCCTTTGGGCAGTTTTGAGCTTGGCTTGGGCAATTTGCCTATACTCCTGAGCGCTCTAGTGACATTAGTAGTTACAGCTTGAATAGTCTTCTTCTTTGTAGATTGCCACCTTCACCTTTATCACTATTTTTGTCTTCTTTGTTAGGGCTGACTTTTTCACTGCCTCTGATTTTGTCATGACTGTCTTTAGGACTGCCTTTTTTACCCTCCTCACTGCTTTGAGCTTGACTACCACTGTCTTCTTTTTCTGCCATCTTCATTACTTTCCTCACTTTTCCCTTGAGGACTATCTTCATGATCACTATGCTGCTTTTGTTCTAAGCTGCCAACTATTTCATAGTATTCAGTTGACTGAGGGTTGTCTTGCTCCTTGCTACCATCACTACCTCCTTCTTTGCTTTCACTGCACTCTTCCTTTTCACTATCAACTGTGGGTGATGCTTGTTTTAACCATTTTTCTTCAATATAGGGGATCTTAGTTTCCTTTGACACTGCTCTAGGAGTAAGAACGAAGTCTAGATCTGCAATGTGAACCTGTTCTCCTTGCAGCCTCAGGGCAAACAAATATTGCGGTATCCACCTTTGTTGGCTTTCCTTGGAGGCATGTTTGCTTTAGGTTTCCTTCACTGGCTTATCAGAAATGACCTTTGAATGAGCTGAAAATAGATCCCTTCTTCAAACAATATTTTTCCTTGTTACTGAGCAAAGAGGCTTTCAAAACAACCTATTTTTTATTTTTATAAGACTATGTTACCTTCATGCACTTAACTCAAAACAAGCCTTTTTACTGTCAAAAGGTGCTCTTCCTCAAACACTGCATCAATAACTGATGAATTTCAACCCTCTTCTTGTTATGAAGGAGTTTATGCAATTTAAGTCACCTAGGTCACTCAAAACCATTGTTAGGCCCTCTGCTAGTTATATTTTAAGGAGGTGATCTTACATTATAAAAAACTCCTCTTCAACAGGTACAGTGTCTTCCTTTGTTTATTTGAAAAAGGCATAATTAGTAAACTGTGATCTTTTCTTATCACTCTTGAAGACCTTCAAATAAACTCTCCCTTTTTACTAACTGATTGCTCTTTTTTATTTAGCAAGCAGGAGACCTTTGAAAACAAACTGTCTTTTTCCCCTTATAAGAATGTGTCTTCTTTCACCTATTCAACTAAAATAGGTTTTTAATCTGAAAATAGGCCTCCCTTCTTCTAACACTGTCCTTTCCTTATCACTTGGTAAAACAAGTCCTTTTCCAAATGAAAATAAGCCTTCCTGCTTTATAAAACATTGTTTCCTCCCTTAAGTTTTGATTTCAAAATATTTTTATGACCAAAAGATTGAGATGAAGGAAGTGATTAATACCTCTCAAAAAACTCCTTGCTGTGTTGAAAAACCCAAAATTGTGTAAAAAATAGATTTTGGGCACTCGAGGGCTCTTCGCACTCAAACACAGCGCTGCCGCGCTGTTTTTGTTTCTGCTTGTTGCTGAAGGAAACACTTTTACATCAAGATCTAGGCCTTCTGTTGGTCATTGAAGAAGTACTTTTAAACCAAATATTTGGCCTTTTACTTATCACTGATGGAGGCCTTTGACCTTTGGTGCTTTTGAGTTTAAAACATGTAGGTCTTCTTTCCTTACAATCTATACTATGTTTGATTTCTGATAGTAAAATGCTCAGTATTGAAACCTTTCCATAAGTGTTCTTTCGCTCATACTTTCTTACTGTCATCAATGTATACACCCCTGCAGAGATGTATATAGATGTTTCTGATCTTTGGAGAGCTTTCTTGGTGTTTCATGAAGATCATGCTCGATTTGATCATCTTTCTTCAGACAGGGAAACTCTTTCTTTTTTCTTGATTTGAACCTTTCTGAGCCCTGCTGAGACAATATATAATGGCCTCTTTGATGGTGTATGACCTAGGGATAGACAAGGATTTTGTTTTGACAAATAATAAGACATGATGGCTGACTAATATTGAAGACATGGTTTTTGACTAGAGAAAGCTTTTCTCAAGGTATTTGCCCTAAAAACCACCACTTAGACCTAGAGACTTTGTCATAGTTTGTAAGGGATTTCTGAGATATAGTCAAGTCATCAAATGACAAAATAAATAGTGAAAGAGGAGTAGGCACTTGTCTTGTGCTTGATAGTGAGTTATGTGAAGCAGGGGAAATTGGATATAAGATGTACTAGGCTTATGACAGTTATGGACATGGAAGGTTTGTTGATTTAGGGTAGGACTAAAAACAGAAGACCACTTCCACCTCAGTATGCAAGAGAGGGGTAAGAAGAAAAAAATTTGTTTGAGGTTTTTTCTAGATGACAAATTTACAGATTGAGATTAGCTTCTAGAAAACTCAGCCAAGGAATCTAGTCATCAAAAGAGGCAAAAATACTGATGACTAACAGGTTGAATAATAGCCATTCTTCCACGTTTTATTGGACTAGGTCTTGTAGCATTCCATGACTACTAGGTTCTTCATATACGTGACATTAAATACATTTATAAACCAAAGGTAAACCCTAAATAGACATCAAGAAGAAGTATATTAACCTAAAATAAAACCTTGCTCATGATACCCATGAAGCAAGTACAAATATACATTTTATTATCTTTTTCTTCTTCTTTATATAAAATACATATTTACATAGTCAATATGAAGACTTAACCAGTTACAATTTTCAACAATAAATACAATGTACGGACATTTTCTCTTTTCGCTATTACGAGGGCTCCTTTAGTGACCTTCCAGGTGTTATCTATGAAAGTTGTCACACAACCTTCACTGCCTAACCGCCCTGTTGAAATCATATTTTTCTTCAGATCTGGAACATGCCTTGCCTCCTTTAATAACCATTGGTTTACATTCTATTGTTTTACAAGAACTTTACCCTTTCCAATGATTTTAGAGGGTTGATCATCACCCAGACGAACCTGTCCAAAATTTCCTTGAACATAGTCATGAAAATATTTCTTATTAGGTCTGGCATGGAATGGGGCCCCTGAATCTACCAAACAGGATTCAGTAACATTTTCTAAAGAAAGAATCAAAGCATATTGTAACACATCACCTGTCACATTTGCTTCATGATATTTTTTGTGCTGTGCATCTCCGTCTTTTCCCTTTTGATATTTACAGTCTTTCTTTAGATGTCCTTTCTTTCCACATTTCTAGCACACTATCCCCGATCTTGAATTGGATATGCCTTTCCTTGATTTACTGCGATATGTTGAGCTCTTTCCTCTTTCCATTTTTCTTCCCCTAATCTCTGCACTCAAAGCATTACTCGATGTCTCACCGGAGCTTTTCCATTGCATTTCCTCATTAAGGATGGAACCGACAACATCATCAAAATTTAAAGTACTAGATCTAGAGACAGAGTTACTAATGGCCATAACTAAACCATTCCAACTTTCTGGCAATGAGAAAAAAAATAATAGAGCCCTAACTTCATCATCAAGTTTTACCCCTACAAAACTTAACTGACTGGTAACTGTATTAAATTCATTTAAATGGTCAGCAATAGATCCACCTTCCGACATATTCATATTAAATAAATGTCTCATAAGAATTACCATATTTGAGGTCGAGGGTTTTTCATATAGTTTTTCCAATGTAGTAATTAAACCCTCTGTTGTTGTTTCCTTCGAAATATTTAAGGCTACCGGCACTACAAGGCATAGCCATATTGTTCCAAGTGCCTTTCTATTGAGAATCTCCCATTTTGCATCTGCCATACTCAATATTCCATCTGCATATTCCACAGCAGATAGTTTTGGTCATTAAATTTCTCGACCGTAAACCTACCATCTTCCGCCATTGCTCCCACTCGAACCAGGAGCCCTTCTTTCATGCGAATTTATCAACCAAATAGACCTTCTGCTCTGATACCAGTTGTTATAAAATTATATATTACAGAGCAAATCGAACACATAAATTATGTTGAAACACAAACACAAGAAACATATAAAACAAGGTAGACACATATATATGTGGTTCACCCAACTTGGGCTACGTCCACGGAAACAACCAGTCCTTCCTTTCTATTATCCATCAAAATGAAGAGACGCAACCTACAGAAGATTCGTTGTAATATCCTCTTCTCTCGCACATAGTCCCCATTTCTATTTATCATTCAGAATATACACCTGATACACAGCCTCAATACAATACCCTCATAAAATAGAGGGGTCGCCTTCTAGGGGAAAAAAACCTAAATTAAACATAACTTCTAATGTCAGATAATCCGCCTAATGAACAACCCATATTGACTACGAAATTACAATATTTTACAAGGAAATTTTACATATGTTTTTAGCTCCGGGGGCACTGCCCCAGAAACCCCCTGCCAGGGGGGGGGGGGGGTCCAAAATGGCGTCGTCGCCCCCCTTGGACCCCCCTGACGGTGATCAAACGATGGCCAACGTTGCTTCCCTGTTAAGAATAGGGGTCTAATGTGGAGATACATCTAAATAAGGAAGATAATCAGGCTCCACACCCAACAATCTCCCACTTGGCTACTGATTGTAAAAACTCCACTGTTGCTTCATTTTTTGGAAAATTACTCCACTTTGTACTTATTTTTTTCTCATCTTCATCATCATAGTTGAAGACCAATTGAAACTGAGCATAATCTCAGTTTCTCCCTGGTTACAAATTTTGTTAGCATATCTGTAGGATTCTGGCTAGTGTGTATGTTTTCCAGCTTCAATTGTCCATCTTCCAACACTGACTATATGAAATGGTACTTGACATGTATATGTTTAATCCTGGAATTAAATTCTTAGTTCTTTGCAAGATGAATGGCACACTGGCTGTCACTGTATAACCTGCCCATCTCATGCTTCTTACCCAATTCATCCATAAACCTTTGTAACCAAATCATTTCTTTACTAGCCTCTATAGCAACAACACACACTACTTCTGTTGTTGAAAGTGCAACAATGCTTTGCATTTTTGAAAACCAACTGACAGTTGTTCCACTTATAGTAAATACATACCCTGTAGTGCTCCTCATGTTATCTCTATCACGTGCCATATATACATCAACATATCCCTGTAGAGCAATGCTTAAACCACCAAAGCATAATGTTTGATTTGTGGTACCTCTCAAATATCTGAGAATAAATTTCAGTGGCATCCAATGTTATTTTCCTGAATTTTTCATGTAACTACTTACAACTCCCACTGCATGTGAAATATCAGGCCTTGTGCAAGCCATTGCATACATTAAGCTTACAAATGTTGATGCATATGGAACTTTAGAGATATAATCCATTTCTTCTTTGGTCTTGGGGCACATCTCCTTACTAATTTTTAAATGGATAGCCAAAGGTGTACTAACTGGTTTGTCATTCTGCATATTAAATATTTTCAACATATTTTTTATTTATTAATTATGAGACAATGTTAATTTGTGATTTTTCTTGTCTCTAGTTATTCTCATACCAAGGATTGTTTTGCAGCTCCCAAATCCTTGATTGCAAATTAATTTGCCAATTTTATTTTGAGCACATTTATTTCATGCATGTTAGACCCTGTTGTTATCACTGGAAAATCGTACAACCAAAGGTGACATTATTTAAAGTCACGCAAAGGATTTACGGGGCTGAGAGACATTAGAGAATCTGAAAGTATTTAAAAATCTCTAAGGTTTGAGAAAAAATGAAATTGCTTGCAAGAAGGACTAGTCAAAAGTGCATTTGTGCACAAAATCCTTCGAGAAACGTGCCCTTGCACGCCTTTTGACCCAAAAAGTGCACAATACTAGGAGTGGCAGAAGTCACTTTTCGGGACCACAAGGCACACTTTAGGACATTGATTCCACACTTGAAACTGCCTAAGGACAACCACCCAAGCCTCCTTAAGACATCAAGGGAGCACACAATGGAATAAATGTGGCACACAATGGAATCACCCTCCTCTCTTTGGTCACCATCCACAATGTACCAAGAGAGGGAAGGAGGATTTGAATTCTCCTATAAAAGGCCACCAAGAGATAAAAAACTGGAGAGAACATTGTAATGCTGGACATAATTTCCCCAAGAAATTCCAACAGTGTGTGATCTGGAGCAGAGATAGAAGGGAATATGTTGTTGGCCATCCAACACCTCCAATCCACCATAGTAGAGAGAGGAGGAATTTGCGCCAAGGACGCTCGGAAGTAATTAAGACATCCTTGCATCAAGACTTAGAACCCCTAGTTCTAAGGGCCCCTTGGCAAGTGGGTTAAAGTTTCATCCTCATTCCTACCAGCACTCAATAAGAGGGGACGTAAGTGTCACTGTTTGGATTATTGAAGTTGTTTGACTCTATTTAGAGCTTTTGTGTTATTTGCTTTTGTTTTAATTTAATTTTTATGTTTGAATATGCATGCTATTTCTCTATCTAGTATGTTTATGGTCTAGCATGTTCCACCAACTTGCTTGACTACATCTATTTTCTGCCTGTGACCAATAACTTAAGAGGGAAAACCACACCCCTTAATTTGGTGTGATTTCATACATATGTGCACGAAACACACTAACACAGGATTGGAGACTCCACTAACTGTTATTTCCAAGTTTATGTGGTTGTGCCTTTTTGTAGAGACCTCTGTCTTTGCTGTGGAGTTGGGCTGGAATTGCCCCCTTCCTCTCCTTAATTATCTGATTCATCCCTAGTGACAGGCTGAAGCAAAAGAGCTCCAAAAATTTAAATTGCAGGAATTTTCTCATAGATAGGCATGCCCCAAGGCGCGTGTTCAGAGCTGACCTACGCGCAGACATCACGCATGTTTCAGCATTTTGCGTGCAAAAAACAGAATGGAAAATTTCTCCAATATTTCCATCTTTTCTTGCTTGTAAAAGTTCCTGGCAGCCCATAATGCATCTGCCAACA
This sequence comes from Pinus albicaulis, assembly GCA_034641835.2. Classification (NCBI taxonomy): domain Eukaryota; kingdom Viridiplantae; phylum Streptophyta; class Pinopsida; order Pinales; family Pinaceae; genus Pinus; species Pinus albicaulis. The sequence goes on from CM076580.1 coordinate 64,089,578, forward strand.
CATGTTGAGGTCCCTCGCAGCTTTCTGAAACTCACTCTTAGCTGCTTTTGGTAGGCTTGGTGTTAGTTTTATTTAAAGTTGATTTTTGCAAAGTTACACACATAATTTAAGTAGGGGGGGAAATTAACTTGCATTCTGAAAAAAATTATGTTTTGCAAATTTAGGTACCAAAACACTTAGATAATTAGCCAAAGTAAGTGGCCCAAGTCCACACATGCTTAGCTAGTTCTTTTTCTATTGTAAAATTCATTAGTTTAGTTCAATATTTTCACAAGGATTTTGGGACCAAGATCGAATTGTCGATAGAAGAGAAAGTAATCTATGCTTCCTTTACACCCTCCAGTGACCTTAGGAAACCATATGAACACTCTCCATTCACAACTCACCAGCTCCCTATAGTTGATCACATAGATTGACTAGGAAAAATAGAAAGCGGCCCATATCCGCACATTTTTTTCTTTTGAGCCAGGAAAAATAAAACATAGTTTAATAGGGGATTTTTAAAAGGATCATCGCATATCCACATGTTTAAAATATGTGCTTGTTCACCTTTTTCTCACACACATCGACACAATAAGAAAAGAAAAGAAACCTAAAACTAACTTAACCAAACTCACTAAATTCTCCCCATAGGGGCCACAAAAGAATTTATAGTCTAAGTTAGGATCAAGGGGGTAGGCATCTAATAAGCCACCTTGATTATTCTTCATCTTGAAACATAGAAGTTTATGTTTTAGGGAACTTTCAAATCCACCTATCAACCCATGGAAAATAAAACTGGAGCGCGACAGAGACCCGATTTAGAGGGGGTTAGGCTTAGGCGCAGTGTGTGCGATATCAGTTGGGGCTACCTGACCCGACTAGTACTTAGTACTATTAGCTGAACTACCAAGAAGCCCAAGACATGAACACTCACGTGGAACGGTGGTGCTTAGTGACAAAAATTTGGGCATCCTTTCCCTATAGGTGATGGTGCAGGCAAACACTAGATCCTCTACCCTTACCTTGGTGGATTTTCTTCGGCTGACTGGGGGCGTCTCTAGCTCTTACGGGATGTTCTGCCAGCACTTGCAAGATATATTCTCAAGGCCTAGTTACATTTGAGTGTGTGAGGATGAATATGTCTTCTAGGATTTGAGTATAATACGCAAACAACAAAAAACCATATTTTTTATTGACTAATCACATAGGATTAATTTAAAGGGAAAAGTTATTTTATTTTTGCTTTGTTTTATGTATACAATCGGAATTTTTCTTTGATTATAATATCTATACTCTCAAATATTTCCAAATCCATACCTAGTCGACGCCAGAATGGACCCAATAGGACCTCATCAATCTAGAGGTCTTTTGGACCTCCCTCCATTACCGGGAGGTGTTCTAGGTCTTTCGCAATTTAGGCCTCAAAGATGGAACACAAAAACCATTATTGGTTCATCCTTTATTGGGGCGCCTTTGGTTGGGAACCCTGGTCGGTCTCTAAATGCCACACTACACACCACTCCTCCCAGAACCCCTAGAGGGCAGAGGAGTGCTACCCATTCGAGAATCCAGGTGAATGCACAAGAGGGTATGTCACAGACAAACCCTATTCCTAACCAGAACATTGTGTTTTCACAAGTCGCAATGGCACAACCTCGCAGTCACCTTTTCTGGCTTTGTTAAATCTATCATATTTAACCAAGTTGACAAACAACCCCATTGCATACAACCCCATATGGCCTCCAATTCCCATGAAGCTCCCATCAAACATTCCAAAATTTGAAGGGAAGTAAGCGGAAGACCCCAGAAATCACGTTATGACTTTCCACCTATGGTGTTCATCGAACAACATCATTCATGATACTATTCGACTAGGATTGTTTCAATGCACTCTAACTAGAGTAGCAGCGAAATGGTATGTGGAGCAACCCTCTGCTACACATGGAACCTTTAGCACCCTCGCCACTGTGTTCCTGACCTATTTTCAGTTACCCATTCACCACGATTCCAGAATGGAGTTACTGACCCACTTTAGGTACACCCCCACCGTCCATATCTCGGACCATCTTCACGAATGGCGATGGCATTTTAGTTTCTGAAAATCCAAACTCAACGATCGAGTTCTGTTAGACCTGTTCCTGAAAAATCTCACTGCATATATTTCAAAGGATGTGGCACAGAAATAGCCCATATTCGAAGAGAACGCCATTAGTAAGGCCCAAAAACTTGAGCTGATCTATACGCAGTGAGGGTATATTTACAATATCCTGCCGAACATCCCGCGCCTGCAAACTTACAAAGAATTTCCACGCGTGTCTAACTCTATAGATAGTTTAATTGGGTCATTGACCCAAAGTTACCCAGGTAGCAGTGTTCAAAACCCTAGTTACATGTACGATTCTACGCAGAGCATACCACAACCCGACTACCAAAGTCATCACATGCCTCCGCAAAATTTGACCAGTAGGGCATCTTCGTATCACCATCAGCACAGAGGACCCTATCCTCTAACTAAGGGGACCCAGTATGTAGATAGACATACTGATGGAAGTGCTCCCCCGAACAACCATTTTCACACCAAGGGTTTCATTATGCGAAGTCCCCAACACACGACCCACCTATGTAGAATAATGCACAGGTGAACTTTGTGCAACCTTCCCAAAACCAACCGTGCTAACCATATAACTAGGAGAACCCAGACTATCCTCCTAATGCGGTTAAGAAAAAGAGGAAAAAATAATCCTAAAGGAAGTCTCGGGCATGGGGGAAACAACCAGCAATGCCCTCCACGATCTCAGGCTGGAGGCAACTCCAACCGAAATAAAAAACCAGGATCCAAGCAATGCCCAAAGGCAAACAAAGGCCACCTCTTCGAAAAAACCACTCTTGTTCGATCTGTGGTGAGTACAACCATTACACTCACCACCGTCCCAACCTCCCTAAGTTGAAGAAGCTGTAGAGTAACCGTGGAAAAGGGGGATCCGCCCAGCAGCCGACAGTCATGCAGGAGCCCTTCCCCCATCAAGGGATTGTTAGCACTCAGCAACAAACTCCCGACGACTCTGGAAAGAACAACCATGAAATCTACATGACTGGTGAAGAAATGTTTTTTCAAGCATGGAATAGAAATTACGATACCCCACTAGAAACCAATGCGTCACTGGCTAGTACCAGTGCACCAACAACACCTTTGACCATATAAAATATGCCTATTGAACCCTTGATGTTATGCAAATAAATCCCTCTTGCGGAAAACAGTGATCTCCCTAGTATCCTATGGATATCTAGAAATAAACATCCAGTAAATCGTTTTCTCTAGATTATTTGCAATTCAGAATTATTATAAACAAAGAAATAGGACATGCTCCTACCTTGAAATTTGATGTTCGGTGCAGTCTTTATCCAGTCGCTCCAAGGAGGCTTCTTCAGTAAGTAGAACCTGCAATCAAAGACAGAAAAAAGAATTAAAAGCACCTGCAACATATAATAATTGAGAACAACTAATCTAACTTAGTGATCAAGGAATCTAAGTATTGAATTATTCAAATAGACACAAGAACAAATCAATGAGAAAAGAAGATCCATATATATTATCTTGAATGAAAAGAGTAACTTTACAATCTGATGCCTTGATGTCATACAAGTTCCTCCGGGGGTCCTGAAAAATCGTTCCTCCTTTAGATTTACAAGCCTTCCTCTCTTTGAACTAGCATGAAGTTATGGACATGAGTGTGTGATAATTCTCATATCAATTATAGCTAGTGTAGAGATTATGCTCTCTTGAGAATTTCTTCAGCAACTAATATGTATGTCTACAATATATAATCTACCCTTAAGACTGAAACATGAGCTCAATTTATAGGGAAATGGAGGTAGTTTTAGTTCCATGAAGAGGGGGATGGATTCCTCTCATGAAGGGATTTGAGCTCCATATACGAAGGGATAAACTCCATGAGTGAAGGGATAGAGCTCCATGAGTGGAGGGATAAAGCTCGAACTGATCGCGCCTCTAGAAGCTTCCAGTTGGGAGAATATTCGTTTAGCTAGGCTTCTAGAACTTAATTTTTCCTTTATTTGACTGTTTACGGGGGTCCGTGGGTTTTATAAGCAGAACGTACGAGATTTTCCGTAGACTATAGAACAAATATCTGCGGATCCACAGGAAAGAGCTAGGAAAATTGCGGAGTTATACCTTTAAGGGTTTTAATGAGCTTTTCTCCAATTCCAAGACTTGGATTAGGAACATTAAGGTGTTTTACCTTTAAGGGAGCATAATATAGGTAGTGATGAACCTGTATAGATATTCAAATGTCATGGTGAAAAAATAAAGTGTAACAGATTGCCCCCTAAAGTGCGAAGTCTGAGGTAGTTCTAAAGAGTGAAGTGCTTTATCATTCTAAGGATTAGATTGCAGACACACCGGTCGAAAACCTGTAAAAACATTCAATGCAAAAATGTATATATATATATATATATATATATATATATATATATATATATATCATCGCTGAGGTATGCATTCCCATACTCAGATCAAAACTAACTAAATTTTTTGGTATAGAAATGATTTTAAAATTACATCAATAGTAAACACAGCATGGACGCAGCCATCTATCATAAGTAGTCTACTATATCATGAATAATAAAACTCCTCGCAGCCTAGATGGTGGAAACTAGATCCAGGGTCTTGATTTCCGCATCCCGAACTAGTACAATTCTATCAATGCAATTGATTATGTTGAATTCGAACATGGTAGAAACCACTTGATTACCAGTCAATGATGTGAACTGTTAACAAATGTGAGAGAAACCACCAGTAATGACAATGGTTCTCAAAGTACTCAGTACAATCCACGAAGTGTGAATGAATTATTTGTAGTCGAACACTTCACGGAATCATTCGATCAAAGGTCAATGATGCAACCTGTCATCGAAGGTGAGAAACCTTCCATTAGGGCATGCAGATCCCAAGGTACTGATAGGATTCTAGATAAACTTTCTGGGTGATGAGATGTCGTCGATAGAAAGTGACCCGTCGCAGGAAATCCCACGACATGAAACCATTAGATTAATTTTTGAAGAAATTTTTGAAAGGACTGACTCAAGGATGGTCAACACGAATGGAGACAAATGTTAGCAATGAATGGTTTATTTGAACTATCTCTTGAACGCATAACGACACTACAAATGGTTTGGTAACAATTGACCTAAAGCTAATACCCAGAAACCGGATGAAGACTTTCAATGTGGTTTTATTAAATGTTAGACAAAGGATTTTCCCAACCTAGGTACAAGTGTGACAAAAGTGTTGTGTTCAAGAGTGGTATATTGCTTTTAAAACAAGGGTGAAAACTGGATTCCTTTTCCCTTGCCCCCCCACCATTACTGGCAAGTACCTCTTAATTTTTGACAAGCTTGAGGAGGATAACATTTGCTTGTTGTGTAAGCTCATCCTTCGGATGAGTCCATCTTAGTATTAAAATCGAACCCTAAGAAGGAGTGGTTCGTTCATGTTTGTAATCGACAGGTCCTTTACTGTTAAATTTTAATGAGTCTAGTATAGGAGAAACTCGCCGTTTTTTAGTTTTAGGGAGTTAGAAGAAAAACATAAGTAAACTTCATGGTTGTACTTTTTCATAAATTTAGTCTCTCGGGCCCGAAAAAATGATAAAATAATGTAGGAGAGAACTCTATTGACCATGATTAGTCAACGTATACCTTTTTCGTAAATAGTCCATTTCAGTCCAGAAAAGGGGTAAACTTATACTGAAGGGACGATTGTTCATTTCCTTTAACGAGTTCGAACAGTCAAGTACTTGGTGATATTTTCATATTTAGAGAGTCTCAAAAGGGCTTAAAAGAGAACTCCAGGGTTTCGCTTTTTCATAATTTTCAAGAGCCCGAAAAAGTGATAAAAATATACTCATCATCAAAATAATTATTTGTTCACCAAAAAACCTGTAATCTGCACAAAAACTCAAAAAATTAAAAATACATGTTCCAAAGAAGCAAAAATATTGAAAAATAGCCTTTTTAAAGTGAAAATTAAATAAAATAAAATAAAATATTTTATTTATTCAAAAACTATAAAAAGGAGTTTAACAAAATCATTTTCACCTTTTATCTTCAGAGCAACAAATTGAGAGCTTTTGGCAAAAAATTTGAGTCAATATCAGGAGAACCGACAGTTCAATTCGTGATTCATCAGAAGTAGGTAATCCACATAACTCTACTCTTCATTTCTATCCATTTCAATTCTCTTTTTTGGCTTTAATTTCATTTTTTAGGGAGAAATTATGTTTAAAAATGCGCCCTTGGGGGTCCGTGGGTCATGTGCGCGCTACCTGCGGACCTCGATAATTTTCCTTTCTAAAATGAAAATTATCGGGCTACCGTGGTTTTTGTGTGGAGTCCATGCGGACGTCCACACTGTCTTCATACAAAAACTGCGGAGGCGCCATGAGCATTTTGAAATCTACAAATTCTCTCAAAAATGGTTAAATTTTTTCATTCCAATGGTCTCTAACCTTTAAATGTGTTCATTTGCAAGCTATTTCACCATGCTAGAGTGGAGAGAACGTGAGCATGAAGATATAGACAATGAAGCCATGAATAATCCTCAAACAATGCGAGTGTTAAAAATTGTGGTTTATATAAGTTTTGGGCAATTCAAGGTATGAGAGCACAAGTAGAGCTGATGACATGGTTAGTGAATACATGGGATGTTCAAGATCAGTACTTTATCATTGGTTACCATCGGCTCACAATGGAGCTCGAGGATATCTATTTTCTCATTGGATTGTCTCGAAGAGGAGAAAACATTTCCTTGTTTGGAGCTAGACAACGTGGCCTACCCATTGCTAGCTACAAAAAACAATTTTGCAGTGATGCAGCGGATCCAAAGGATAATCGCATAGACATAAAAACTATCTTGCGATTAGATCTCAAGGTGATTGCATTCATGGTAACCAGGTTGTGTGGAAGTGGGGCTCTACATGTAGCCACTAAATATCAAATGCAGAGGGGTATTAGCCAACATGAAAGGCCAACTAACCAGAGCAAAGAACGCAAAGTTAAAAAACTTTGGTTATGGCGCTATTTTGATTTCCTTTGCTTTGGAGATAGCTCCACTCCTCGCCCCTCAGCTTATTCCAGTGGATCGTGGGGAACCTTAGGAACCTCAAATGGTACATTGGGTTGCATTAATGGCCCGCCATGGTGGCGATGGAAGTTCAGTGGTTCGGTTCACTTCGGCGTACTTTATGTGGCTAAGGAATCAAGACTTCACGATCGAAGACTTCCCCTATGCAGGTATAGATTTCAGAGGTGATCCTAAGATGTCCTTGCCTCCAGGGGCACAGTGGGACGAATCAGGTAAGCGAACCATTTTGATGTTTTTTAAATCTAAATTTTATTTTGTTTTTATCGTCTAATATTGATAACAAAATTTAAATGCACATGTTGGTCCACGACGACCAGCTACACTCCACCGCTTTGAAAGGCGGTAAGCAGAGCCTATAGCACCACCACAGGATCAGGAATTAGATATCCTAATAGATATGGAACACAACCTGGAGAGGTTAACCATAGATATTCCCGAGATAGGGACATATGACATTCCTCCTTGGCTTCAAAGACATGTTACGGGTGTACCAGGAGAGTTTAGGAGATTTCTGCGCAAGGTGGCGCGTGCCATAGTCTACTACCATGATCATCATCATGGATAGTGGATGATCATTGTGGATTGACATATTTTGTTTTTTGTTTAAGTATCTACTAGATCATAAGGTGTTTGAACCTATGATCATAGACGATGTAATATTTTTTGAAAACAAACCTATCTATGATATTACTACTTTCTCTGAGTATCTTGTTCAACATGTATCTAATGTTGTTTTGGTTTACTGTTTTAATGTTGCAAATGTCTATTTAGAACACGATTAGCTAATGCATTGGCCAATGTGTTTAAATTTCTTGAAATGTGTTGATATTCAATGTAATCAAACTGTCGTTCCAAGAGAAGAACTTTCAAAAAATAATCTCAATAACACTGGATTTTTAATTGTGTATACTATGTTTAAATGTAATACAATGAGTTATGAATCTAACCTAACGATCAAAATTCGAATACCAAATGACATGGCATCAGATAATAACTCAATGACTGCTCTATATTCTGTAATATTATTCGTTGTTTGACCAAGGCTTACCCCATGCATAGAAACTAACTCATCAGTGGGTGAATAGATAACCCAAGCTGCAGAAGAAATATTTCGTGTTCTACGACATGCACCATCAGCAAAACCAATGTACGTTTGAAGGGATTTCGACATCTGCAACATCAAGAGTAATCAAGATAAGCAGTGATAGTAGTAAAAACAAACTTAAGCTAGGAACACTTATCTAATATAATACACACTATCTAAAAAATAGCTAATATACAAGTGAGATCTTCACATGAGAATCAAGCACAATATATATTCAGATAAAGACCATTTATGGGTTTATCTAAAGAGACCCTGTCATAATCAATCAATTCATAGGCCACTTTAGCAAGCACTCGCTTGACAATGTAAGGAGCATGCCACATTGGTTCGAATTTCCCAACACCTAGCTTATCGTTAGCTGGATCATATACTAAGACTAGGTCACCTTTTGAAAAAACACGAGATGTAACACTTCGATCATACTGAGCTTTCACATGTTTCTTATGAGCTTCGACAGCTAATGAAATGGTGCGTCGAGTCTCATCTAATTGTGCTAAGTACAAAAAGTGTTTTTCCTCTTCAGAGGTAGCTGGTAGTAACTCTATGGCTAATTGGAGTGACAGTATTTCACATTCAATGGGTAACACAACTTCTAAATTGTAAACCACTTGAAAATGAGTGAACCCTGTAGCAGTTTTTGCTGAGGTTCGGTATGCCCATAGTGCTGAAAAAAACATGGTATGCCAATTCTATTTGTGAGTTCCAATAATCCATTTAATCATGGCGGTTAAAACTTTATTAACGACTTCAACCTAACCATTAGCCTGCGGGTAATATGGAGTAGAGTTATCATGGCGTAGGCCAAGTTGATTGGAAAGTTCGGTCATCATTATATTTCGAAAATGACTCCCATGGTCTGTAATAATAGCCTGGGGTACACCGAAACGAGCAATCACATGATTGAATACGAACGTAGCTACAGTTTTTCCATCTGCCACAAATGTAGGCATCACCTCGACCCATTTGGTAAAGTAATCTATAGTGATAATAATATACCCATGCTCTCGCCATATTGAGGGTTACATGTAATGAAATCAATGCCCCATTTCGCAAAAGGACTGACAACAATTATTGGGTGAAAAGGAGCTGGAGGCGCACACATCTTTCAATCAAAATTTTGGCAATTGTGGCATTTCCAGACTGGAATAATACAATCTTTGAACAATGACGGCCAAAAATATCCAGCGCACAATATCTTTTGGGTTGTGACAAACCAAGACATATGACCACCACACGCTCTAGAGTGGTAGTCATTCAAAACTCTTTTAGCCTCTTCGTGAGTTATACAACGTTGAAAAACAAAATCCGCACCGCAATGATAAAGTGTGTCTCCAACAATATTGTATTGCTGAGATTGATAACAGATTCTTCGTCGATTTGAACGTGAAATATCTGGGCGAAAGGTTTAGGTTTGAAGATAAATGATGATATCTCCATACCATGGATCTAATGTATTGATAAGAAATAGAGACTCATCTGCAATGGGATGTTCTACCACGGTTTCTGTCTCAATATTGGGAAAGTCACACATAAGTTCTTCAAACACCAGTGATTTCTTTGATTTAGATTTCTTGAATTCCAAATCAAACTCTTGTAGGATAACAATCCATTTAAAGTAGTTTCCCCCAAGTAATTGTTTTGTCAAAATATACATCATCGGGTTGCAATTAGATATCACAGTTGTCTTTCGTAACAATATCTAATGACGAAATCTTTGGACAACCAAGGCCAATTTATCCACATGCGAATATTTAATTTTGGTCGGATTCATATTTTGACTTAGATAGTAAATCACATGCTCATTGTGAGATTCATCGTCTTGAACTAGAACCATTCCAATGGTGGAATCAGAGGCTGCTAAATATAAAAAGTAATCATGGTTATAATTGGGTGGTTGTAATAATGGTGCATGGGTTAACGCGTGTTTTAGAGCATCAAAAGATTGATCAAAAATCTCATCCCAAATAAAAGTAACATTCTATTTTAACAACCGGGTAAATTTTTTTGTTAACTCAACATAGTTCGGGATAAATCTATGCAAAAAGTTTGATTTCCCTTGAAAAAATTGGATTTGGCAAATTGTGGAACAAGGAGGTAGATTTATGATGGCTTCAACCTTTAAGGGGTCAACACGAATTCCAGCACGAATGCCAGTTTTCGAAACAACGAATCCCAGTAATCTTCCTGATTGCACACAAAAAACAAATTTGTGTGGATTCAAACAAATCTTGTAATGCCTACATCTCATAAAAATTGCTCGTAAGTGAGTAGGATGATCGTCCCTGTGTAATGAGTGAGTAGGTAAATCATCCAGATAAGGTTGTAAAATATGTTTGATATCATGAAAAGCGTAAGACATTTCCCTTTGAAAATTTGCACCAGCATTCTTTAATTTGAAAGGTAACTTTCGATAAGAAAATGCCCCCCAAGGACAAAAAAACGTTGTTTTTGGTTGATCAGTAGGGAGTATTTTGATTTGATTATATCCGAAAAATCCATCCATAATTGAAAACATTTCATTTCTGGCACAATCATCAATGATTTGGTCGATATAGGGGGTAGGATAATTGTCTTTTGGACATTCTTTATTAATGTCCCTATAATCAACACATACTCGTATAGTCCCTTGTTTTTTGGTAACGGGAACTATATTAGATACCCAATCTATTAATGGGATTGGATAAATAAATTCTACTCACAGTAGCTTTTCAACTTCAGTTTTAATAGCAGCAGCTTTCTGCAGATGTATCAGATCTAATATTTGTCTAATAGGCTTAGCATCCGGGTATGTATTTATTTCATGAATGAAAATATTTGGATCGATTCGTGGCATTTATTTTTAAGACCAGGAAAATATGTCTAGGAATTCTTGAAATAGGGCTTTATATGTATTAATTTTTTCAATCGTACAAGAAGCACCTATATGAATGTTTTCATCAATTCCAGGTTTAACTGATATGTCAATAGGAACAGTTGTAGAAATGTTTCCCAAATTAATCTCAGAATCCAAATTTGTAATTGATATGGGATTATGTGGTTCCTTGACATAATCAATCGTAAAAATAGACAAAAAAACATTTTCAAACCTATAAAGGTCGGGTAAAAATGAAGATCTATGATGTATATCATTCCAGGGTAATTCATCCATAGACAAAAATTCTCGAATACTTTCATCAGTATGAAACACTTGTTGAAAAGGATCAGAAATTGATGTCAAGGCTAAGCTTGAGAGTGAAGAATATTCTTTGGTGATCACATTCATTGGATCATGATTAGTTGAAAGTGTGTTAGAAAACTAATGTACTACTTCATATGCCATCTCAAAAGGACTCAAGGGCATCTTGCCATTGAAAGAATCAATTTCTGACTCTGAAGGCACTATCCAAGTGTCATCGAATGGTATAGTGCCTGATGAAATCATATTGATGTTGGAAATGGTACGCGGTACGTTGGATAGAGGCATAGAAAAATTTCCCATCAAAGCGGATTCCTTTACTAAACCTACACGAACATCTTCATATGGGATAGTCGATTTTCCAACATGTTGGATACTATCTGTAGAAGCCGAGTCAAACGAATAATATGACAACACATTGATTTTCACAATCTTTCCTTTATGAGGAAACATGATTAATTGAAAGACGGATGAAACGACAGTAGTCATGGCATAAGACCAAATTCAACCCAAAAGAAGGTTCTAATCCATAGGGGCATCAACTACTTCCACATCAGGATTAACAATTTTACCTTCTACTTCTATAGGTAGATTCGGTAGTATTCCAAACGGATGGAATCCTCTTCCATCAAAGGCTTTAAGGATTGTCAGAGATTGGTTGAGTGTCGGAGAACCAAGATTTTTCCAACAATTCAATGACATTATGCACGTGGATACCCCCTCATCAATTACAGTACGATAAACTTGTCTGTTTTTTACTAATACTGGAATCTGAAAAGCCATTTGATGAAGGAGTATCGGCGTAAAATTTTCTAAATTAAAGACCATAAGATTAGAATCCTAAGGATCTATAGCTCCAATAGCTCATAAAATTAATTTCCTTTGTGTTGAACATGATTGTAGCACTTCTAAGGCCGACATTGCTGAAGGGTAAATCGCCAAGTCTTCAACAATGTTGTAGTTCTGAGCAGCTCTCACATGTGGATTGAAAGCTGATTTTCGAAGTACACCTTTAGCAGGCAATTTAATTACTAGATTAGGATTAGTTTTTTCGATATGAATTGGATCATAAACTGAAGGAGATGTAGCTGGTGTTGCATTAGAATTTTCTATCTCTTTACCAGTTACAGGATTATTACTTCCATAGTATTGTGATCGTGTCACAACCATAATCTCAGACATCATTAAAATATCAGCCGATGAATTTGAAGAATATCCTATCATTTTTCTATCTTGAATCGGAAAAGGATCCTTCAAGACAGCAGGTGTTGGTGAACCTTTGACGAATTTAGAGACCTCATACCCATGCAGGCACTCTTTGGTAAAGTGATCCTCGTCACAGATAAGACAAGGATAATGAGGTTTTCGTTTATCATCAAATGGTTCATTCTTTCCAGTTTTCTCTTTGGGAGATGAAGTCTGTTTTTTTTAATTCCTTAATTTCTTCATATTACTGGTTTTAGATTTAGCTGTAGATGAATCTATAACGTGAATGTCGGCAGAAGTTTCAAGGGAAGAATCTCCTTTCGGTGAATCTGTGAAGTTATGATAGGAAAAGTAGTTTTTGAAGACTTCTTCTCACTCTTATTCACGCTAACTAAACCAATTACACCATCTGCAGCATGAGACCCTCAAGGGGTTGCAGTTATTTTACCAGGATGTGGTAAGTCAGGAATTTTTTTTGTATAACGTACCAGACTGTGTATATACAGGGTCTAAGTACTGAGCTTAAGAAATGACCTGTTCTTCCGTAACAACCCCTCACTTAGCCACGTCTTCAGTGATATTTGGAAGCAATGATTTGATGAACCATTCTGCCAAGATCTGATCCAGAATAAATACTTTCACTAAATGTCTTCTACGTCTCCATTCATGTATGTGATCTGATATGTATGTAGACGTAGATTATTTTAACGAAGTCAAGAGTTTTGTGCCATTGTCGTATCTGACTGGAAACTGAAAGTGTGTTAAGAAATTTGTTGCTAACACGTTGAAATTAATGACTGAGCCACATGGTAGTTCAATATACCATTTTGTAGCTAAACCTATTAGTGTTTTCTGAAACAGTCGTAATCGAATGGAATCATCAATCATAGAGTTGGATGCAAACCAAAGGTGGTAAGTCATGACATGGTTTGAAGGGTCCTCTCCTGATTTACCTTCGAACTTAGGAATATCACTGGGAAACTTATTCAGCATTGGCAGCCAATACAGAAGATAATAGATTGGATCATTCGTTAGGCATGACCAATTAGGTAAATCCAAAGTTTCTATGAATGGAAACCGACAATTAGGGTCCTGCTGAGTAAATTGATAACCTTGTGGAACTATACCAGTACCAGGAGGAGGATATCCAGGATATCCTGAAATAGCCCATGCATTTGGGATTGGAATGCCTCTCGGATAACCAGGATTGGCCGGACCATATTGGGGTTGAGCTAGTATTTGATACGTGTACCCAGGGTACGGTTGATGCTGGTATACTAAATTTTGTGCTACAGGTCCATATTGATACTGCCCTTGATACGGTTGATAAAAAAACTGAGGTTGGATTGTTACAATTGTACTTGTACCAGGTTCTCCCGCAGGAATCTAAACAGTAGTCTAAACTGTGGGTCCAGGTTGTTGTGCAGTGACTACAGGGATTTGTTGTGATACTTGAGGGGCTGTAGAAATAGGGGCTGCAAAAATTCCAAGGATAGGTGTTGTAGCTTGAACAGAATTTGGTGCAGCAGTTTGAGGTGGAGTCTTAGGTGTACTCGGACCAAGCTGCTGAACAGTACTAGGTGCAGGTACCTATGGTATAACTTGAAGCATTGGTTGGAGAGGTTGCTGGATTTGAGTATAACCAATTGGATGACCAGGTTGATTATAGGGTACTTTCACGTTAGGTTGAAAATTTTGTTGACTTTTTGTTGGATCCCACACCATTTTTACTCCAGGATATGGAGGTCCCATTGAAGGTTTTGTTATATAAGACAGACCATAACTAGGTTGATAATTTGGAACATATTTTTGATAGTTGGCTGGATAATTCCCACTAAAAGATTGACCTCGCTGAAACAATTGTTGTTCTGGGTAGAACTGTGGCCCTAAAGGATGCTACTGTGCTTGGAAAGATGGTTGCCCTGGCATAGGGTACTGTCCTTGAAGAGGTTGCGGACCTTGAATTGATTACTGCCCTTGAGGTTGATATTGTCCTTAAGGTATGTATTGTCCCTGAGGTATGTATTGTCTTTGAGGTTGCTCCCCAGGCGGTAAATTACTACCTTGAGGGTTAGGGTTAGGAATGTTTCCAGACATCATGTAAACTTGTTCCATGTTCAAATTTTTGGTATGTGATTCATTTGGACCAGGTGATGGTATAAGTTTGTCGGGAGAAGGAGCTGCTGCTGAGAAAGTACTAGAAAGTGACTGGTATCCCACAGGAACAGACGGACCACCATACAAATATGATTCTAGTGATGCAGAAAACATGGATGACTCACCAGACATGTTTAATGAAGGTCTATAATTACCTCTTCGTATAGCGTAAAAAGGAATTTGGGGTGGCGAATAGTTTAGACCATAATTGTGTAGAAAGATTGTTAACTAATAATACTAAGGATCTTGTTTGAAAGGGCTATATTAAATCGATTCACTTGGCCTAAGATCTAAATATTCCTGATGTGAAGGATGAAAAACTTCTTCCTCTGTGTCAATAAATTCTTCAATGCTAATGAGACCAGGAGGAAGGTTCTCATTGATGTGAAACTTCACTTTAGGTGAATCCGGATGACCAGGGTTTGGAGTGATAAACTCTGAAGCATGCTCAGAGATAGTAGGTTCAGTTTCTGGTTCATAAATTTCAGGCTCAATAGCTGATAATTCACTAGTTGTGGAAGCAAGTTCAACTAGTTTAAAAAGTGTAAGTGTTATTTGAGAACTCTCTATTGTTTGAGTTTGATCTACTTCGTAATCAGGATGAATAATTATTGATGTTTCCTCGTGTTCAGTTGATCCAGTCCCTGATATTTGTCATTTCTTATATTTAAGCTTTTCTAATTGGCTTGGTGTGTACTCAGGGGGTTTCCCCTGCATTCTACGAGATTGTCTAGGTAATTCAACCACAATTAAAAGTTTTAACACACGAAATCAAAGAAAATTTCAACAAAATATCCTAAATTCTCTAAGGAAACAATCAAATTTATCACACGCCTACAAAATCTAAGAGATAAATCCACACACAAACAATAGATTCCCACACTAAAAACACTAGTTGGTGATGAAATCCAATGTCGTAGAATTCTAATGTGGAAATGGCAGTTGAAGTCTCTCCACTTATGCCATATCGAAGTGAAGAGTACCCTCCAGAAAGTCCAAGTGATTCTAGTCGACGTCTGCTCCAAGTACAATGGGACCTTCCCTCCACCGTCACCTTAGGAAAAAAGCCTAAAGTTTATAGCCACTAAGGTCACCAACGGGAACAAATGTACCTGGTGGAACAGTCTACAATCCGATATACACGAGAGGGCAGAGTAACTAGCTCAATCCCCTTGAAGGCTCCCTGATATAAGCCAAGGTTTACCAACAAGTGACCCCAGGCTCCTCGACAATGGTCTGTCTGAGGTTTACCATTTTTAATATGTGCACATCTGTTATCTTTCCCAATGAGATAGGTATGATTACCTCACTGGTTTGGACATGATCTCGTGCTTGAATCTTTTAAGAAGATATTCCCAGAGCACAAATGCTACAATTGGATTTTTCCTACCACAAGATTGCTACTTGTTTGTTTGAACTGTCTTGGAATGTTAATTACAACCTGTTCTAAGACACTAGCCTAAGCTATGTTGGTGGAAAAGAGCCCTAGAAAATGTAAAATATCTAGATTGATTTTATTGAAGTGTTATTTTTAATTTGGTTGTTTCTTAAGACAAAAGGCATGGAAGTGAAACTTCAATGATGTTTAATGACCCAAATCAAAAATACACTAAATGCATCTAATTGAAAAGTGCAACTCTTTTCTTTTCAATGAATCTTATTTAAGGGAAATATTGAGAGATTTAACAATTTTCTAAAGCACCAATTCTTTCATTCCTAAACAAAATCTTTGAAAAGAAGACGATTTCCTTGAGAAATCAATTTCATAAAATGATCAATTACTCGTTCGAAATGAAATCCCTTATCAATCAGATCAGAAACTACAAATCATTAAACAAACCATTTCCAAAAAGAAAATCATATCTAAAACTCCTAAAAACATAAAATTCAAATCCAAAAGAAGAAATTCAAATTTTGAACTCTATCTAGAAATTTTTGAGGACATTTTCTCTTATTTTGTGATCGAACCAAGAAGAATTTCTACTTATCTCAGTAGAAATGAAAACATCCAACAATGGTTTAGTGTGAAAATCAGGCCTAAACAAACTAAAATCTCTTCTAAATTTGCAAATGAAAACGAAAATCAATTTTCATGAAAGTAAGGTTTGCAACAAGTTTAATGGCTCAGCAAGAAAACAACATCATACCAGTAAGCTAAGGTATATGAAGGTTTCTGATATGGAGCAGCAAGAAAGTATGACAAACACTCACTCATAAAATGAAAATTAGATGAAAAATCACACAAACTCAAAAGTTGTTGAAAGGAATTCACACATAAGATTTTGATAGTCAAGACAAATTGGGGCAAACACAGAAAATCTAGTAATCTAGCTCCTAAAAAGAGAATTCTTAATTTTTCAAAAAATTTCCACAAGTCTGCAAGTTCTAATGGAGGAAAGTGTGGTACCAAACTGTTCTGAACTAAAATTCGCGGAGGCTACCACACTGTTTTTAAATAAAAACTGCGAAGGCCGGGAAAAATACAGAAAAAATAAAAATTCAGATTTTCTTTTCAGGGATTCTTATAAGTTATCTACCCAACCCAGTTTCAGACTAATCAAAATCAGAAAACTCTTAAAATTAAAATTGAAAAATAAAAAGGAAAACTAATTTCTATTCCCTAGTGGAGTCGCCATTTTGTTATGCGGATAAATCCCTCTTGCGGACAAGAGCGATCTCCCTAGTATCCTATGGATAGCTAGAAACAAACATCCATTTGTAAATAGTTTTCTCTATATTATTTTCAATTCAGAATTATTATAAACAAAGAAAGAGGACATGCTCCTACCTGGAAATTCGATGTTCGGTGCAGTATTTTATCCAGTCACTCCAAAGAGACTTCTTCAGTAAGTAGAACCTGCAATCAAAGACAGAAAAAAAGAATTAAAAGCACCTACAACATATAATAATTGAGAAAAACTAATCTAACTTAGTGATCAAGGATATAAGTATTGAATTATTCAAATAGATACAAGAACAACTCAACAAGAAAAGGAGATCCATATGTATTATCTTGAATGAAAAGAGTAACTTTACAACCTGATGCCTTGGTGTCATACAAGTTCGTCTCAGGGTCGTGAACAATCGTTCCTCCTTCAGATAGACAAGCCTTCCTCTCTTTGAACTAGAATGAAGTTATGGACAAGAGTGTGTGATCATTCTCATATCAATAATAGCTAGTGTAGAGAGTATGCTCTCTTGAGAATTTCTTCAGCAACTAATATGTATGTCTACAATATACAAGCTACCCTTGAGACTGAAACATGAGCTCAATTTATAGGGAAATGGAGGTAGTTTCAGTTCCACGAAGAGGGGGATGGATTCCTCTCATGAAGGGATTTGAGCTCCATATAAGAAGGGATAAACTCCATGAGTGAAATGATAGAGCTCTATTAGTGGAGGGATAAAGCTCGAACTGATCATGCCTCTAGAAGCTTCTAGTTGGGAGAATATTTGTCCAGATGGGCTTCTAGAACTTATTTTTTCCTTTATTTGACTGTTTACGGGGGTCTGGAGGTTTTATAAGTAGAACTTGCAGGATGTGCCATAGGATATAGAACAAATATCCACGAATCCGCAGGAAAGAGCTAGGAAAAGTGCGGAGTTAGACTTTTAAGAGTTTTAACGAGATTTTCTTCAATTCCAAGACTTGGTTTAGGAACATTAGGGTTTTTGACCTATAAGGGAGCATAATATAGGTACTGATGAACCTATATAGACAGTCAAATGTCATGGTGACAAAATAACGTGTAACATCGCCCTCCAATCCTCACCCCCCTTCCCCTAGGAGATCAAGTCCCTTGCTTAAAAGGCAAACAAGTCTCACTCTTTATTTTATCCTAGGGAAAGGGTTTCTGGGTCACTTTACACCTATTCATTAACATATCTTTCATAAGTGGCTTTGCCAAAACATCGGGACTCCTCCCATCGGTGAAAGTCCGTAAAGAGCAGGGAGCCTTAACTGTGGTGATAGTGGGCCAAGTCTCCACCGTTTCCCTTAACGTAGCAGTTGCCTTCTTAGGAGCCCCTTTAGGTGTCACGCTGGTTTGTGTGGTAACATTTCTGGCGTTGTTGCCGGGGATGAGTCGTGTGTCTTGTTCTCCATAACGACATATTAACATATTA
Organism: Pinus albicaulis; assembly: GCA_034641835.2. NCBI lineage: Eukaryota > Viridiplantae > Streptophyta > Pinopsida > Pinales > Pinaceae > Pinus > Pinus albicaulis. Next base: position 64,108,490 of record CM076580.1, read on the forward strand.
TTATTTGCGACTCCATTGGAAGAATGAAGCCCTGATTCTTCATTGAACTTTAAGGTCAATGCTTGTAGGGTGAAACAAGTATTTTTCTAGGCATCTTCAAATTCACCCTGGCGACTCCTAAGTAGTTGTCATGTATATCTCAAATAGGTTCTCCTTCTTTGATAAATTTCCCGCTTTGGACATTGCTGGTATCCCAGGGCACCCCAATCATGTCACAGGAAGGATGGTACGTGGGGTACCCATATTTGATGGTGGCCCAAGTTCCGCAATTGACCATGTGGAAAGATTTAATGCACATACTTCAAAGCAGAAGGTGGACCACTAGGATGTCCTTGTGTTGTTATTCTTTAGTTCCCTTTATGGTCATAACTCATGGTTGCAAAATCATGAACCTAGGAGCATCTCATCTATTGAGAGGTTTGTTGATGGCTTTCTTAGGCATTTTCAAGTATGCCCTGGATTGAGCATTTAAGAGTAGCCTTCATCATGCATCACCAAGACCTTGAGAACCTAAATAATAAATGGGAAGATGAAACCTCCTTGGGTCTGCATGATGAAAATGATGATTTTGAGAACACGTGTTGGGAAGGAGTCCATGGAAAGTGAAGTTGAGACTAACCTTACCTTTCTCAAGGATATTACTCTCGATGAATCTCCTTTTGAGAACCTTGAGGAAGGTGATCCCATTAGCCCCTTGGAAGATGACTTTGAAGATTACTTCCACATTGAAAAGGGTAAATGGGAAATTGTTGGTCCTCAATTTGATTGTGCTCCCATTTATGACACCGACAAGGAAGATGAGGTCGAAAGTGATATCCCCTCTCTCAGGTATTATTTATGATGACATATCCCTCGACACCCTTGAGAAGAAGGATCATTCTTTTCCCTTACATGAAAAGGATGATTTTGAGGAAGAAAAAGCCGTTGAATATAATACTTCGCCCTCCCCTTTGCCTCATCCCCTTGTTCATCACCTCAAGTCTTCCACAAGTGATTCCCTAAATGATCTCGAGTGACCATGAGCCCTTTCCTCCTTCTGAGTAAGGTGTCAAGGAGGAGCCCCTCATTGAATATACCTTGCCTCCTTTCCCTCACCCTTCGTGCTCCTCTCATCACGACCTTGTGGCACCCACAAAGCATAAAATTATAAGCAATGATCGAGATAGCGAGTTCTTGAGGGTGATCATTCATTCCACCATTCTGTGCTCGGAAGGAAAGCCTGACACTTCTAGATTTGACTATTTTCCTTCTCCTGGGGCTTCTTTTTACCTCAAAGGGGGATCGTGTTCTCCTGCCTCCCACCTGCTTCATCTGCCATGTGATTGTGTCCACATTCGATTTGGGAGTTGCTACATGAGTAATCATACTAACATACATGTGTGTATTAATATGATGATATGTTGGTTGCATTGGCTTTATGATTACACTTAATATTACTCTCGTCATAGTCATGTTAGGGTAGGATGCATTGTACACTGATTTTTGCATTAGAACTAACCTCAAATGATATTTCTCATGGTAGATTAGCTGCATTTAGATTAAAATTTGCATATTTTATTACTTGTTGATTTTATGCGCTGACACTAAGCATGGGTGATCATAAGACACCGTGAAAAACATGCTGCCCCGTGGCTTTGATTATTGACGTGTGCATATAACAGGTCTACGGTGACCAAGAGATTGCTGGAGTTCTCAAGACCTCCCGTTCGAGTAGCCTTGCTCACTTCTTCGAGAGATCACATCCCAGTTGGAGGCAGATGTTACCCACCACTTCATGGGTGATATCCCTAGAATAAATTTTTCTCCATGATGGACCTCAACTGGCAACCAACAACCCTTATCCCCTTGCCCCCACCTTGGGTCAGGTCTGGAATGATGCCCCAGAGCTTGAAGCAGTGTTGGTGAAATTATATGTTTATAGTTTCCAACATTAAATTATCAATCCGGGACTCGTAAGCTTCGAGGCGCAAGCGCAGATAACGTATGATTGGAGCATCTAACCTAAACTAGGGCATAAAATCAATTTAATTTCTAAGTACAGGATCATTGTTTCTATGAAAGAACACACTGGTGACTCACTGTAAAAGAACACACTATTCATTTGCCGGAAGGAAACTCTAATCTACCACTCATTTGACGTAAAAGAAATTCTTCATTTAACGGAAGCAATCCAAAGGAAATCAATCTACTCAATCCATTAAAACCATAATATTTCTACTCTAATTTACTGCAAACATATTGGCAATTAAAAGGGCAACCCTACTAGAATAAAAGACTCAATGGAATTCAATCTGAGCACTAAAACTTAAACAAGAATCAACCTCTTCACTCTTAAAGCAGGAAATTCAAGTTCTAACTGTGGAAAAGGTAGAATCAAACAACCATCTATCTTTGAGAAGTAAAAATGCAATCAATCTCTTAAACTGTCATATCCATTCAATCTAACCAATCTACTCTTTGTTCAGAATAAAATGCACTCAAAACCACACTTTAGCTACTGCAAACACTGATAATGAAAATCGATCTATTGAGGTTTAGAGGAAACGAAATCTCAACGAAATGATTCGAGTTTATAACAAAATTAAATTGCTGTCACACTGCTTATAAAATCAATTCCTATGCTAATGTACTTGGAAATTAAACTAATTCCATCGTTCTGGCAATTACTCTATGACATTTCAATGACTTAAATTAAATCACATTGCTTGAACTAATTAAATCACATTGCTCACTGTTTGAACCAATTACAATGCACTCATCCTAAATTAAATCATGATGCTTGAATTAAATATCACCAATATTTGAATGAAATATCACTATTTTAAACTAGATCTCACCGAATAAATTAAATCTCAATGCTAGAAATGAATCACACAATTTAAACTAGATAACACTAAATGACACTGCTGGAATTAAATCACAATGCTTTGAAATAAATCTCTCAATTTAATTTAAACAATACTAAGGAATGAAATCACACTTTTGGAACTAAATCACAATTTGAATTGGGACAAATGGAAAGCACAGTACCTATCGCTATCTAAAACGTTATCAAGCACAAATTCGTTTTATAATTGCAATTTATATACCTCAAACCATAAATCATTCATTCACTAATCTGCAAATCATAAATCAACCACTTCAACATGCGGGAGGAAACTCACACTGTACAATCATAGTTTATATTCATAAGCGCACAAGAATCATTTCATGTAGACTCAAAATCGTTAATGTCTCTAACTCTTGAATGCTCCAATTTCAATTTGAATGTACTCAACTCTATGAAAAGGAAACATAGTATGATTGTGTGTTAAACATGAGCACGACTGTGGAATAAATTGGGGCTTGCAACTCAGAACAAAGCTCTGTCAATCAATTGATTTGTGCAATACAACAATGACCAAAGCGCTTTAAAATTGAATCACACTTCCCACGAAATCACACAGGAAATATTAATTGTTTGCAACCGTAACTTAATGAAAGCTATGAAATTACACACATCTAATCAACTTATGTTGTTGACGAAGCTTACTTCCAGATGATGGTGGGCCCTTCCATACCTGGAGTAAGCTTAGATTACTGTAATAGAAAGAAGGTTTAAAGCATTAAAAACAAAAACTCACAATCAACCATACTGAGAAACGCTCTGAATCAAAACATGCTCACGTTGTATCACTCGAACAAAAGTCTACAATTATAAAATAAAACGTCTTACAGTGGCTCGAAGCTCACATTTCAACAACTGATAATCTCCAAATGCTAATCTCCCCTCCGTTTGTTACAATGTTGGCCTTTATAGGCAACAATCTCATACATAAAATAGCAATGGATCTCTTTACATGGAAAACTCAGAAAACTAAAACTAATCTTAGAATTCCCAATCTGATTGCCATAACAATATTGCTCTTGGCATAACTACATCCAACTGAGCACTAACATTAGGATCTGCTGGCTTCACGTTGATCTTGGAACATTGCCAATTGCATTTGACCCAAAAAAATCCAAAACAAGGCTGTTTGGGAGATTTTTGCAAATCTGGAATTTTCGGAATTTTATACAAATTGGCCCCCAAAGAACCCTGACTATCTCCCAAATCGTAAGGAATTTTGGAAAACTAGTTTAGGTATAATAAATATGCTATACTGGGGACCAAAACCCATGTTCTAGAATTTCTCCATTATCCATTAGCTACACGGAAATCAAGGCAAAAGTTGGCAATTTAAAATTTATTGCAGATTTGTACAAATTGGCTAATTTCCTTCTAGATACTGACATGAGTGAGTTGGGTGGAATCCAAGTTATGGAGAGGTATTTTAACACTATTTTTGACAAAAACCTCTCTCGGTATATCTTCAGAAGCATGTCGGAAGTGTCTAGGCCCTAAATTAGGCATTTTCGCACTCAACTGGCTTGTGAAGGATTTCGGCGTTGGAACTTTGTGATAAATGTACTCAACAAAACCGTCATCAGTAAATCATAGCATAATCTTCTTTAATCATAGAAAAGTGAAAAAAACTAGTGATGATCAATCACAAGATACAAATATGATTTGGCGGCAAATTATAGTACGAAATGGGCTAAAACCTAGGGTTGTAGGGCATGAATGGTGATATTGGATGATGAAAACATGGGCATATTCGAGGCCCAACAAGCAATTAAAAGAAAAAGAAAAAGCATAATTTCCAACACTTAACACGAAATTGTACCACAAAATGTAAAAGATGGCCGGGACAAAAATAATTAGCACGTGGGCAAAAGCCAATACATGAGCTCTACCCCATACCCATGGTCATCACCCTGGTTCCATATGCCCTAGATGAGCCTCCTTTATCATTCAGGAACCCATGATTGTCCCAAACCCTGGAGGGCAATAAATCGCCCTACCTAAAGGGGGTAATCTTACACCTCATGCTCTTATCCTTTGAGCCCTGAGCAGTTAGTTAAAGAAAACAACTCACAAAAGGAAAAAGGCATATAAAGAAGGGTGGAAAAATCAAGGCCGTGGCACCTCATGTGCCACGATTGCTCCCTCCTACACATTATATACGTAGGTGTGGGCTTCCCCTTATCTGGCTGTCACTATGCCCCAATATGTGGCCCATGATTGCCCTTGTCATTCCCTACTCCATTTCACTTATTTATCACTTTCCACCCCCATTGGAGGGATGTACCTTGGACATACTATCCCCTTTAAGGGCTGAAACCACCTAATAAGGTGTTTGGCTAACCCCCTTTGGAGCATGGAGACACTAGCACATGTTAAAGCCCACTACGGAAGGACATGCCATTGTGAAGTGCCCACTTTGTTATCCATGGTTCTTAAGTTCTTTTACACGATTACTCTAATGACTTGTTGTACTGGAAGGCTAGGGGACGCATTGGATCTTATGCATGATTGCAGGTGGTTTCCATTCATTTGGGCTTGGCCTCCCTATACGGGGTCTTAAACCCCATAGGGCTACATTGGCACATATAGGGTGTGCATAGAGAGCCATGGGCCTCCACAACAATATGCAACACTCCACGGATCCCCACTAATGTTCAGAGACTACCAACGATCCACTTTTGGAGAGGATGGTGATGTGCTTGGTACACTATGCCCTAGAGGCCTCACAGGAGCCCCACACTCTTGGTAGGTGTCTCAGTACTTGTACGATGTCATGGCAATGTTCATTCCATCACTCGAGCCCTTGCAGAGGATCTATGGGCATCTTCGACTCATATGGAGACCCATGGGGTCATTGGTGTGCCCCCACACCCATTGGGAAACCACAGGTCTACTACTTGGAGAACAAGGGGCCACCTCCTTGTCCATCATATTTTGAGGAGTTTATTCATCATATGGCACTTTTGGAGATTATTAGGCCTTTGGAGGGCTCCACGACATGCACATATTATTATCTAACCTCCAGAGAGGCTTATTATTCCATTTTGTGAGCTTGTTACCAAAAATGGTTTTATTTGCACATTCTTTTATTATTAGGAGCGAATTTAGGCTTATAGGCTAATTCGAACTCCTAAAATGGGTATAAATTGATGTTAGTTGGATTAATTTGTATCATCACTTGACTTGGGATCTCTCTCTCTTTAGAGAATTTCACATTTTTTCCTTGGTGGAGATTTTTGGATGATGGATGAATTTTGATGTATGGAATTGGGATATTTCTATCTTGGAGCTTCTTATGTGCAAATGTGATTCCGGTTGGATATACTCTCTAACATTGTAAGTGTAAATTTGATGCTATTTTTCTTGTTGCTGCATACTGTTGAATTTCGCTATAATTAGGGCTAGTTGCTACATGATTGAAATGTGGAATTATGTATCTATTTAGCTTAATATCTGTATGGGCCATTGATAGATGAATGAAATGTCCTAGAGATCATTTATTTCGATAAACTTGCACCATTTGTATGAAGTAGAAATGCTTGAAGGTCACTTTTCTTATCTTTTCCTTAACATTGGACAACGCTGACTTTCTGGGCCTCCTTGAACAAGAAACCGAATTCTTATTCATTATTATCCATGACTCCATATCCACAAGTGAATTAGGCACTGGTCCCTCACAAAAGGGTGGTCAATTTCCCCTATTTTTCACATTTTCCCCCTTATACCTAGGTCTAGCCCCATTAGGTTACATAGGGCATCAAATTCACGGGAATCTAGCCACAGGAAAACTTCGATCTCCTAGAGGTAACTACGCTGGTGGGTCCCCTCACTCTCCTCCGAATTTGGGCCAATCCCAGCAGTGGAATCTCCTGGTATCTCAAGCCCTAGTTCTAGGACCAAGTTTTGCCTTATGTTTCCCAAGGCTAGCACCTGGCAGGATCAATTTGACATTTTTGAAGTAAAAATTCTTGTTTGATTCTTTCCCCTCACCTTGTCCAGGATAAGAGCATCATTGGTTGCTATATTCCATCCTCAAACCTGGGCTGGGTCCACTTGGTCCCGCGTGGTCCCATTTGTTGTTAAAGATTACTCATCAAGGACTATTTGGGAATCCAAGTTCTTACAGGATTCTAGGGATTAGGAAGTGCCTCTCCAAGTTGTACCCTTCATCGTTGCCCTCCAATCCTCACCCCCCTTCCTTTAGAAGATCAAGTCCCTTTCTTAAAAGGCAAGCAAGTCTCACTCTTTATTTTATCCTAGGGAAAGGGTTTATGGGGCCACTTTACACCTATTCATTAACATCTCTTTCATAAGTGGTTTCTCCAAAACATCACGACTCTTCCCATCGGTGAAAGTTCGTAAAGCGCAGAGAGCCTTAGCTGTGGTAACAATGGGCTAAGTCTCCACCGTTGCCCTCTTAGGAACCCCTTTAGGTCTCTTGCTGGTTTGTGTGGTAACAACACCATTTAACAATTTTTTCGTTCTCTCAACTTTCTAGGTTGTATCGGGGGTGATTGTTGCTGTAGCTTCAGGGGTTTGAATAGCTAAAGGGGGCATAAATAGAGGTTTGGGACTAAGAGCTGTCTCCAACTCACTTATATTTCTTTTTGACCTCATATTTTCAACTTATTCCTTAGTGAAGGTACAAGTCTCGTGGATGTGGTCCAATGGTTAGGTTGGGGAGGTTTGGTTCCCACAAGTCTCGTGGTCCAATCTTGGGCAGGACTGTGTATGCCTCAGAGCTACTGCTCCAGGCTAGCTCGAGGCATGATTTCTTCAGTTGAAAAAGAAGAAGAAGAGAAACCAACTTTAATATGGAAACGACGAAGGCACCCTGATATTATTTAGATCAAGAGTTCGAGACCCACTATATGTTGTTCAAACCCTCAGATC